>KK113340.1:86701-154373 GCA_000611955.2 Stegodyphus mimosarum | reverse complement strand
TCTTCCTGTCTATGGATTAATGATTCTTTGGATCAGTGCGTGAGACAGTAGATCTTTGATGGTATGTTTATGTCTATCTCGCTCTTTCTAGAAATGATTGTCACATCTGCGTTCCAGCCTTTTATTGAGAACACAGATAAAAGCGGTTGTGAAGTTAAAAGTACAGTAAAGTAAAGATGTTTTTTATAGCGTAATAGATTAAACAGAATCGATTTAACGGTGAGTAACGTTAGTATTAATAGTTCCAGAAATTCTCGGAAATTTTTAAAAATACGAAACAGTTTCTATCAAAATTGTCCATATAGTTTATGAGATTTTTCTGTATTTGGAAGTTCGTTGTAGCCGTATAAAATACAGAAAAATGAATGGAAAAGTCTACAGAAAAGTGAACCTAAAAAACTTGATAAAAATATTTGTCATTATACATGGGAGTTCGTTATAAACCCGATTATCTATAGCAGGGTATATCGATAGTTTAAAATCAGGTATATCAGAATAAATCTGAAAGAAACCAGTTCAGATTATTAACCATGATGACCCAAATTGAACAGTGAAACATTTTATGATATATAAGATGAATGTGCATTTAGACTAACATGGAAAATCATTTATATCTTCTGTATATGTTAAAAGTGAGAAATAGGTAATACAATTCCATTAACATATTTAATTTTTTTAATTAGACATATCACGAATTAGATGCTTTTTTATATAAATCAACCAAATTAAAATGTAGAAACTAATAGTCTTAAGAATTACTATTTTTTATCTATTTATCTAGCTTTTAAATATTTTATTTTGTTTGTTAATTAATAACAGATTGATTAAAGATAAAAGAATAATATTTTACGCTCTTTCGAATGGCAACAGACTCAAATGGAAAGGGAAATAATGCATTAAAGTTAAAAAATGCTTTTGAAAAGTATAGCAATATATAATGTAGTTCTATAAATATAACTATTGTTTTTGATTAGATATATTATGAATTAAACGCATTTTTATTAGACGGAATCTGATACAAATGTAACACAATATTATTCTTAAGAACGCATCTATTGATTTCAAAGAGCTTAGCATGTTCATTAATAAAAGAAGGATTAAATTTCGAAGCTAAATGTCTTACATTTTACGGAATAGCAAACGACTTAAATGAAAAGGGAAATAACGCATTAAAGTGAAAAAACATGCAATAGCATTTCGAAAACAATCGCTCTTTTAAGCTCATAAATTCTACAGTTTTTATGTATATAAGGTAAATTAAAAAAATATATAATTATCATATTTAATACCACCAAAAAATGGAAAAAACCCTTTCAGGTTTCATATAAAACGAGTTTATATAAGATTTTATTTTATATTTGAAAAGTTTCAGATTCTATACTACTCCCAACAAAGCGCTTTCCTTTCACTTACACGCATACGTGCTACGTTTCGAGAGAATTGGGCTAACGCCTCAATGGGCCAAAAGTATTTAGAAAGAGTTATGTTTAGAATTTCCGATAAAAAATCTCGCAAGCTGGAGATAAAAATGTTTTATTCCATACAGTATTGCCATTTCTCTCTTTGAAAGCTTTGAGCTTTTTAATCAAAAAGTCATTAAAAATTTATAAAATATGAAACAAATAATAAACAAATTTGAAATTCAAAATTCGGGCTTCCAGGTGTGCGTATTCGTGTGGAGGACTACATTATTCAAAATTTCATGGCTCTAGATCGTTGTATTTTCACAATGCGAGAAACGTACATACCGTTAGGAACTTTGCATTTAGATAGATAATTTTAGTAGAATTATAATTAAAATTGTTGTATTTTTTTGTGTAATGTTGCCCGAGACAAATTTTAAGAGTAAGCTATGCCGAAAAAGTAACACGTGCATTTAACATTGAGTAAATTGATATCTCGGTAATTTATATCGAAATTGACTAAATGCAATTGACTATTATATCAGTTGCAACCTTAATTATACCCTCGTATTACTTTCCAATAATTTAGAGAAGCAGAAAATACTGGAAATATCTCGTGGCCTGTTGAAAACTATTTAAGGCCAAAGAGAGAGTTGTTTAGTTAGCTGCTGTTGTTATTTTTACGAGTTCAGGGTGAAATTGGATTAGCAATTTCTTTATACGTTTTGCAAAAGTCTTGTTTTACGTTCTTAGTAGTTTTTAGTGGAACTTTTGATTAAACTGAGTGATATTTGTACGAATATTTCTGTGGAACATTCTAGAGGTTCTTTTGATAAAAATATAATATTTAATGCATATTTAAAGTAATATCGTACTTGTGTATTCAATCTAATACGAACCCGTGCGCACGCATCAATACTTTCATGCAGATTCTTCATTATTTAAAAATTATTAAATAATTTGAAAGATGATTCAACGATTTTAATGCCTAGTCCTAATAGCCCTCCTGGACTAACGAGCTTTTGTAACAAATGTACCGGATATTTTCTTTATAAATGTATTAATAAACGAAAATGTATTCTAAAAGTAACTGAGACAATAAAATTGAATAATTTAGGAAAAAAGAAAGCAAAGCAGAAAGAACAATTAAATGTATAGCAAAACGTAAAACTCACAAAAACATGTAAAGCTAAAACACAATCAAATTGAAAAATCCGAAAGCTGATCATAAATCATGTTTTCGTCTGAAGAATAACGTCAGAGATATGCATTTCCAATTTACTTGGAGTCTTATTTTTAATTCTAAAATAGTCTTTGGAAGAGATGACAAAGTAACAGTTTTAACCATTTAATGATAAAACATAAAATAAATAATTCTAACTAATCTAACTTTTCTAATTTGATCATTCTAAACTCCAGTGGAGTGTATAAAATCTTTTTAATGAGGTAATAAATTTAATTAAGCTTGTGCAATATTAACATTCAAAAATGTATTTTAAATCCTGAAGATTGTAGTTAAAAAAAGGAAAATTAGCCGTGTTAAAAGCCATTGCGAAGATAAAATATATAAACTAAAGGTTTTCTCGTCATTCCAGATTACTATAACAATAAATAAGACTGTTTTGATTTATTGCCTATCGGGCTAAAAATCATCCGTAAAACCACTTGACAAGAAGTACAATAGCCCTGAGGGAGGATGAGAAGACTTTTTCCCCGTGACATATCTTTTTAGTTCATATTTCTGTGGGAATTCGAAGCTCTGGACTTAAAAATCAAGGGAAGAAAAAAGGGTCTTCGACTTTCAGGCATTTATTTCGAGTGAGCCGTCAGACTATGAGAGTGAGTTACGGTGAAATAAGTTTAAAAAAAATCCTGCTTTTTTATTTTCCCTTTAAGGCGAAAATACAAATAAAAGCAAGGGGAAAAGAAAGTGGCAGTGTGAAAAATAAAAGTCAAAAGTGAGGGGAATGGAGTGAATTAGTGGAAAATCCGGTAGGAGCGACGTTCGGACATTTGTCGACAGTTCTCGTTTCGACCCTTTTCCCTTTTTTCTGTAGCTAAGCTTTTTTTTCCCTAAGAAGAGCGAAAAAGTCACATGGAAGAACCGGAATCCTACAGCGCTGTAATGGACCACGAGTCAGAAGGAAAATGGTATGAGATTATTTATCAGTTACGGTATTTGCTATATTTAGAAGAAAATAAAATGTTTTGAATTAAAACGTAATTAGTTTTGAAATCGAAACGTTTCTTTGTTTGACAAGTGCCGAGGTGCCGAAATATCTTTAAATTAATTGCATTTGAAATAACCCAGTTAGCTAAACAACGCTAACGAAAAGCTTTAAGCAACAAGCGCTGCAGAATTAAACCTTTCGTGCAGTGAAACATTGAAAGCTTAATACTACTGACTGGTCAAATATAAAACGAATCCTAATCAAGTGAAATCTTTTATATCTGGTTAGGTTAATCTGTATAACAACTCCTTACAATTCATGTGTTCTTCCCTTTATTTGGATGCGATTTATTTTGGGAGATCCTGTATTATCCATTGGAGAATTTAACAGTGTATGATATCTGTGGAGCCATATGTAGTGAAAGTGTAACAATATTCGGTGGAAATTAAGAAATTAGTTACAGCCGAAAACATCGCGGACGAGAACGTCCCGGAGAAAACAATGCAAGTCGAAAATGTAGTGGTGCAAAGCATCGTGGGAAAAAATAAAGCAAAGTTCCTATCGCAGTTCTAAAACGTCGTGGTACAAAATGTCGTAGTCGAAAATAAAGTTTAAAAACATTGTCGTCGAAAATATCATGGTAAAAAATCGTACTTACAAATCATCGCATGATGATAACATCGCACACATACGTTTTCCAGGCTTTAATAATAGCAAATGGATATTCGCTTATGAGCGCGAGATGGAAAGAAGGATAATATTTACTTTCATATTTTTACTAACTAATAAATTTTTAAAAAACAGAACAAGAAATTTAAACCAAACAAGATATAATTTTTACTTTAAGAATATCAGATTGACAAAAGTGAAGAAAATAATCTCACAATTAACTTAGCAACTTTTTATAGATAAAGCCATGCAGTTACTTATCTTCCTTTACCTATTCCTTTTTAGATTATACTTTTCATGAAAAATTACCTGCAGAACTTGATAAAAAATAATTTATAAATGATCTTTGTTAATTAGCTATACCAGTTTAACATACTATTGAGTGCTGTGAGTTACATTAATTTTCCATGCTTAAGTTTCCATTTTACATTTTCAACAAATATTTATTAGTTAATAAAAAAGAGAAAAATAAAAAAATTATCCTTCTTTCCATCTTGCGCTCATAAATCATTATGCGAGTATCCTTTTACAATTATTAAAGCATGAAAAAATGCATGTCTGCGATGTTATCGGCATGCGATGATTTGTTTTATTTTTTACCATGATGTTTTCAAACTGCGAAGTTTTTGAACCGCTTTATTTTCGACGATTATATTTTTTACCACGATGTTTTAGAACTGCGATATTTTCAGCGATATTTGCAGCGACGTTTTCGGCGGATGCCAAGAAATTAAGATTGCCAGTTGAGCTTAACGAAAAATTTTTTAGGTCTGTTTAATCTGCCATCAAATGGAGGATTTTGGTTTTCAAAGGAAATAATTGCTTAATACGCAGAAGCAATTAATCTTACAAAAACGTTATGCGAATTTGAAGCCAACAGGATCAATTTTCAAAATCGTGGTAAATTCGTATAGAATTCACTCGATAATCATGGAAATCGTGGTAAATTCGTACAGATAGCGTGACGGATTAAAGGTAGATATATGAATTTGGTTCTGAACACCATGGATTTTCTGTAACTAGCATCCGTTCATGTCGTATTTCTCTAGCTAGCTTCTATTCTACTAATACAGCATCACTGTAACTAGCATCTGTTCAACTAGAATAGCATTTCTATAACTAGCATCTTTGCAAAACTGCAGCCTCTTTCTTGAGAACAGGCACTTTAAGAACGTTGTTAGCCCTCTCTATTTGCCATCCAAGCGCATGTCGTCATCCTCAAGCAGCAGTTCTTTCCTCCCAGTGGGCTAAAGCTAATATTCTCTCAATGAGCCAGAGCTCATGAGCTGCAGATTTCCGAACAGAAATCTAAGGATTTACTCATATAACGAAGCAGAGAGCTTAGGCGTACTAAATTGTCAAATTCCAGGAGATACCGGTAAAATGTCTTGACAAATTGAAATATCTTGGGCTAATACTGGACAACAGACTTTCCTCGATGCCAAATGTCAGGAATCTTAAGACGCTAATTAGCATCCTAAGCAACAACATCAGACGCATGGCATGGGGTATCCCGTCTAAGATGCTAAAAATTTGGCATAGAACCATTACCGTAAGGGTAATGACACGCAAAGCCGCGATTTGGTATGGTGACCCGAACTCCTATATGAGAAAACTTCTGCTCTCAATTCATATAACGCAACTACTTCAAATATGCAGTGCCTACCACACCACGCCCTAACTAGTAGTAAATTCTTTTTTCATTTTTATGGTTATTTTAAATAAGATTTCGCTGCGTTATTAAATTGTAAAGAAGAAGGCTTTAAGTCAAATTTAGTGTAATAAATCTGAAGGAAGATTTAAATGAATTTTAAAGATTACTTAGAAGGTCACTCTGAAAATTATGAGATGCAGCGAAATGGCCCAAGATAAAGTTTTCAAATCTTAGGAGTGTTCAAGGTAGTATTCTTCTATATCAAAACGCGTTTGGAGGCGAATTTATCAAAGATTATTCATTGCCAAAATATTTAAAAACATCATGTCTTAACAGTTTCTGATAGACAGTCTCGCGCTCTGGAGATAAAAATATTTTATTTACTATGTGTTGCCACTGCTCGCTTTGGCATCTTTAAATTTTTCAGTCGAAATTTCGTTAGAATTTACAAAATATGAAATAGATAATAAAATAAATTAAATTTTAAAATTCGGTCTCCCAGTTGCTCATATTAGGGTGGAGGACAAAGTTATTCAGAATTTGATGGCTCTAGATATCGCTGTATTTCCACAACGCGAGGAAACTAAATACATTCATGCAGATTATTTCTTATTTAATTTCTTTAACTGTAATAGAACACGATCGTATTTTCGTAACTAGTTGAAAAGTAATAAGCAGTTTACAGTGATTCAACGCAAATCGCCGTTTTGAGACTAATATCCCAAAAGGAAGAACTTTCCTTAAAAAGGTGCTAAATTAAATGACGTAACATGTAGCATGCAACTGTGCACGCAAACTTTCAGTCCTCCCGTTTTGACGTTTGTAGTAAAGGTAACGTGTAATTTTAATCAACAAGATAAAAAAATTTAGTTCGTTTTAAATTTTGATTAATTTATTGCATAGAATATTTTATAACAGCCGGCATACAGAAATCTCAGCATTTTTGCGTATTTCAAAAATCTAATTAAAGAGAATTTTAAAGCTCAAAGAAAAAGGTTAACCAAAGAAAAGAAAATGTACAGTGAGTTTATTTAACTATTAAAAGTACTACGTAAAAGAACAAAATGCAAAAGTTTATTATTAACGAGGAATTCACAAACGTGTACAAACTCTTAACGCATACAAATTGGAGAAACGCCCAGTTCAAAATTTAAACTTCGTTAATTAATATAATTAACAAATGAAAAAAATCGTATGTAACATAAGCTAACTGAAACTAAATAAATTAATCACATATAATCAAAATTTACTTTTTTCCTTATCGACTTTTGTATAATAGTTTAATTTAGTTAACTAATTATTCAAAATATAGTTAATTACAAAAATGATTAACGTTCTAAAGAACGACAGTAGTTATTTTTTTCTTCGAATGTAATGACCAAGAAAACAGTCTGCAACTTTTTGTGAGTTGCTGAGAACACAGGTTTTCGTAAAAACAGAAAAGGAGATTAGTCTGTTGGAGTATATAAGAGGACACGTGACGAGTGTGCACTTAATGAGTAGGAGATCTTCTAGGGGGCGTTTTAAAGGAATTGATTCGATATGAAGAAATGCGCATTATGGATGGAACGGAAATAAATGAAATAAATGATAGAATGGAAATAAATGGTAAAAGGTATTTCTCCGGCCTTCTTCGCATGCCTTCGTGGTGTAGTGGTCAGCACGCTTGACGCGTATTCGAGAGGTTCGTGGTTTGAATCTCGGCGAGGAATTTGCTAATTTTTTTTTCTCTCCTGCTTCGAAATAACCTGATGCTCCTACGATATAAATACTATTATTTACATACAGGTAGGCCTTCCTGACTTGAATAAAAAAAGTCTCCTAAAAACAATAGTGTGATTTCCTTGTTGTCCATAGTTTTTTACTACGAATTTGTACTAAAATCTTTTACAAGGTGTAGTAGTACGACGAATTGCAAAAAATAGTTGAAGTTCGTTTTTGTCGTTTTTACTTCCTTGTACGAAGTACGGAAATCGCGAAACACTTCGAGTATCATATTTCAACGAAAACATTTTGATCATTTAATCCATTTTCACCGCTCTCGAATCCATTTTAAGGGGACATGCGACATGTCGCCTGGCAAAATGCAATTATTTCGATACGAAAGTTATTACAGTATACCTTTCCTCAAAATAAACGTATACACTTACTCTTTTTTTCATTTAAAATACATAGATTGTAGATTAATAAAATACATATTAAATGCCTAATATTTTTAAAAACCAGTTGTTTAATTTCACTTACCTTTGACGAATCTCTTGTGACAATGTGTTAGGTTGCTTCTTACACTTTTCTTAAAAATTACTACACCAATCGTCTTCAAATATTGCATGGCAGTTAAAAACATATCATTTAAGAATAATAAGCAGCATTTTAAATTTTACTTAAAAAGAAAAAATATAAAAAATAAATAAGTAAAATGTTTTGAAAAATCATACAAAAATGAGTACTAAATTATTAATAAATCCAGTACTAATGTTCGTAAATTTTATATCCTGCATATTTAGAAGAAAGAGTAATGATAAGCAACTGTAGAAAATTGGAACGTTCCAGATTGAGTAGGCTTCAAGAAAAATGTACCGAAAGTTAAGAAAAACACATTTTTGAGAAAAACGAAAAAAAAGAACATTTAAACACTAATAATTTACAAAAAAAAAAAAAAAAATAAAATCTGAAAGGTTTCAGATTTTAATTACGTCCAAAGGGGCGTTTATTTAACATTTTGTGTGTTACCTTTATTTGTTAAATACCATGTTCTTCGCACTTAAACCATAAAATTCAGTTCAACAGCAATATCGCAAAATAATTTTAAATTGAGCATATCTTTAGAAATTTCGGTACACGCTCTCACGCGCTGGAGATAAAAATGTTTTTCCGTACAACGTTGGTATTGCTGGCTTTGAAATGTTTGAGTTTTTTAATGAAAAAGTCGTTAAAGTTTCAGAGAATATTGTTACGAATTTCACATTTATTTGGCTATTTATTTAGAATTGTAATTAAAATCCCTTTTTATTTTCACGTGCAACGTAGACGATTTTTGAAGAGAAAGCTACGTCAAAAAAAATAAATAAAATAAGCAGTAAATTGAAAAGTGAAACGACGCAAAATGCCAAAACGAAAGTAATAATCCTTCGGGATTCAAATCCCTTTGGACTAAAAATATCATTTTAATATTTTCTTGCACTATAATCATCTGAACGGACATTGCAACATCAAACTGTTTTAGTTTTATAAATTTATTTTTATTTCTGGCCATTTTAGAAAGCTTTTGGTAATCGAGATGGGCCTCACGAATTCTAAGACAATCTATTTTTCGCAGACACTTTACCATATAAAACTCTGGTTGCATAAGCAACATCTTTCACATATGTATATTGATTTCCGGTACATTTTCTCTTCTCGAATGATTTTTCTTCGATATTTTCTTATATGAAACTTTTACTCACTAATATAACACAAAAAATCAAAAATAAACCCAGAAAGCACGAATTTAAATAAAAAGAGCGCAAAAGAATAGCGAAACAAAATAAACAAAGCACGTTGTAAATACGAAAATCGACAATTCTCCACCACTCAGCTTAGTGAACAAGTAGGTTAAAAATGTGCTGCCAAATGCCTTTCAAAAGAGTTATCTCAAAGTGGTGAAAGTGTACATATTGTAAATAGTACTCAGTATTTAATTGCATTTCATATACTCAAGAATTCGTGATATGATTAACTATTTTTGTGTTGAGTTTTAAGTGTATTTTTATTATCTGGCAAAGCCAAATTACGGACTTTGTGAAGAGTAATTTGAAATAGTCTTATGGACTATTATTTTTCGTCTTGAAATCGCTTACAAGATTATCCTGCAACATGATTGGTCCATGTGACCCCCAAGCCCAAAAAAGGAATAATCAAATTCTATCTAATTAAACAAGAATTACGTAGCATAAAACTCCCCTCTCCATAGTTATTAGATCATTATTATGTAGTAGATTGCAATACTATAGGCCTACAAGAGTTATTTACTCTTAAATTAATAAAACTTTGAGTAATACAGCAGTATTTATCAACGAACGAGAACGCGACCTCAGGTTACGTGATTTGATTCTGACTTACTCTCCGTATCTCATGTTCATTTCAGTCACTCAATTCCTCACTGCAAATAGCACGCACCCAGCATCTGCTCAAAAATTTTTCGAATGTTTCTACATATACAAAAGTATATCAATTTATAATTTCATGACTGTCTTCCTGTATGACTTTGCCACAGAGCCTAAGGGCCTTCTTTCGCCTAAGAAAGCCTTCTTTTGCCTTCTTTCGCCTAAGGGCGCGGTGCTAAGCACCTCTGATTTATCTAAACAAAAGTGAGCGGCCTCCGGCCTTACTTGATATATAGGTTAAAACTCATTAGTAGTTGACACCTTGAACCGAAAGTACTATCTTGATCTTGATCTTGTTTCAAAAGAGTCATATTTTGACCAAGGAAGTAATAAAAACTGCTAAAACATCTGTGTATGTAAGCGATAAGGGAATATAAAACATCTGCTCCTTTAAACTTGTGCGCGTGCCAGTGCTTGTTTACATATTTAAATGAGAGATTTCGGTCTTTTAGAATTTCGAGAACATGCATAAATTATATGTTTTTGGCATCGTTTTAGTCTACTTTAATTTTCTAGCCTAAAATTGAAAATTCGAAAATTTGAAAATTTGTATGTTATATGTTCCCTTAAAACAAAGTCTTTGTGTGACATCTGTACGTGCGGATAGAATAAAGCAGTCTTTTTCCCAAAGCGGATTGTAAAATGGATTTTAAATGATTCAGAAGAGACATTTTTCGGGACGTCTGTACGTACGTACATATGTATACCACATAGCTAAAAAACGAGTAGACTTCCCACGTTGAAATTTTGTATATGAGAGTGTTATAACGTGTAGTTATGCATCTCCCTTTTCGGCAAAAATCGTCAGCACCAAATATGTATATATATACTAATAGGTTATTGAAAATACAGGGTGTTTAAAAGTCACGGACCCATTTTGATGTTTAACAACTCATAAAATAATAACGATAGATTAAAATTAATAACATAAATGGTTAGATAGACTCAAAAAATTTCATGACCCTCGTCAATGAACTTCCACGTGTGCCCCCTTCGTCGCACGGGGAATATCAAGTCGATATTCAGTTTCACGCCAGGTACGGCAAGCATGTCGGCATCTTCAGAGGCTATTGCGGTTGTAATTCTGCCTTTTAGGTCATCTATGTTCGACACTCTCCTCCTATAAACGTTGTCCTTTACAAATCCCTAAATGAAAACGTACAGCGACATTATATCAGGTGATCTGGGTGGCCAAGGAATTGGACCTCCTCGCCTAATCCATCTGCCTGTAAAACGGTCATTCAAAGAACTATGAACGATGGTACCCCAATGAGGTGGTGCACCATCTTGATGAAAAACGACACGTGGCTGAAGCTCTTCTAGTTGTGGAAATACGAAGTTTTCCAACATGTCTAAGTATACGACTGATGAGACCGTCTTTTCTGTAAAAAAGAAAGTTCCAATGACTCGGTCGTGCATTATAGTCCACACCACACATTAACCTCTGGGAAATCCCTTTGCGCCTCATGGTATTCATGGGGGTTTTCAGATCCCAATATGCGCACATTATGGCGATTAATAGTTGCCAAAAACAAAACAGAGAAAAATGCAATTAATAAGCAGACGATAATTAGAAAAGTGCAGATATTTAGACTGGAAAATGAAATTATCTGACATTAACCACACGCACAGACGATATTTACAAAAGTAAAGATATTCAAACATGAAAAGGAAAATACGTAAGTTATCCCATCAATAAATGCCATAAGTTTGTTTATATCTTCATTATTTTATGAGTTATTAAACATCAAAATGGGTCCGGGACTTTATAAACACCTTGTATATTATCTGCTTGAAAAGTAAAATAAACCGAGATTTAATTCTATCGTAATAGTAATTTTACTCATTACTATATTTAGAATTGAATTAGGTAATATGAGAGCTCAGAGGAAATTGGAATATTAAAAAAAATTATAATCGAAAGTGCAACTAACAAATAAGTAATTATTGCTATTGAAGTGAAATTAGTTGATTTTTCAAAGGAATAAGCTTATATATATACCTACTCCGTTACCAGGCTAGGTGAGCTCAGTTGTGTATACTTAAGTTACAGTAAATTTTGTATTTTTGTCTTTAAAAGTCAGTGAATTATTTTTTCTTATGTTCCGATCAACGTATTTATGCCCTTAGTTAATCTGAATGCAGCAGATGTAGAATTATCAGCAATTTAAAAGTTCTTGAAGTGCTACTGAGCCTAATGAAACCCCAATTCTTTACGTTAGAAGCGCTTAGTAGAATAGTCAATTAAGTTAGTTTGCAGAAAAACTTCAGTGTCTGTTTGCCGAATGGAACCAGAAGTAAACTTTCAGTTTCGTGCACTAAAAAATCTGTCTTCGTTCCCGCTTGTCTGATTCCTTGTTTTTGTGTACAAACTGTAATTTTTATTTCGAAAATTGTTTTCGTGGCGTCTGTGCTATGTACGTATGCATGTACGTATCTCGCATAACTCAAAAAGGAGTAGCCTCAGAAGGTTGAAATTTTGTATATAGGACTGCTATAACATGTAGATGTGCGCTTCCTATTTTGGTTGCATTGGGCCGTACCAAACGCATGTAAATATATGTATATAATATATATACGAGTGTATTCAGTCTGTTACTCGGTTCAGTGAGCTCAGTTTCTTTACTATTATATGTTCGTAAATTCCGCATTTTTTGCTTTACTCGGCTCAGTAAGCTCAGTTTCTTTATTATCATATATTCCTAAATTGCGCATTTTTTCCTTTAAAAATAATTGTATTATATTGTTCTTATCTTCCGGTTAAGTTTTTCTTGTCTTTAGTTAACCTGCATGTTGTAGTTGTAGAATTATCCCCAATTTAACAGTAGTTCAAGTGTGGCTAAACCTAATTTGTTTTGCCACAGCGGCCATATTTGTTTGCATTTGAAATTTAGCAGAATAGTGGATGTGCTTTCATTTTAGAGAAATTAAGCTTCGCATCAACAAAGTAAGGTCTTTTTTATTAATGCGAATTAAATTGTGTTTAATCCACTCTGGAATTATTATTTAAGTTATTAAATTATCCCATATATTGATACAGCATATAGTCCATAACAAATTAAGTCAGTTTCTGCGTCTTCAGTGTCTTTTTGCCAAGTGAGACCAAAAGTAAACTTTCAGTTTTGTGCACCGAAACATTTGCCGAATTGCTTGTCTTTGCGGTGTCCGAATTGCTTGTTTTTGCGTAGAAACTGCAATTTTAATTGTAAAAAAAGAAAAAAAGAAAAAAAGAAAAAATATGTTTTAGCTGTAGTTGGTGTTTTATGTTTTTTTATATTTTTCAATTTTTAATGGAAATATTTCGAGTTTTATGTATTTTCGCCTTGCCACGAAATGAGAACAGAATTAATTAGTAACGTTTGAGCATTAGGTAAGCGATGCTGAATCGTCTGTGAAAAACTCTTTCTTCTTTATTTGTTTAATTTCTTTTAATGAATCGTTTTAGATTTATTATAGTATTTGAATAGAACTTGTGGTAAATCTCCAGATGATATAATTGTTGTGCACTCTGAGTTATAAAATTAATGAGATGTTACGCTGTTAAGTGAACCTAGCGTCGAAGTGTCGCTATAGTGAACTTTAAAGATAGCATTTATGCTATTTTGGTTTACGCGCTATCGACGAAGTAGAATTAATTCAAAATTGATTAACTGTTAATAAATATGTTTAAATGAAATGTAGGAAAATGCATATTATTTAATGTTTCGTACAAGGAATTCATGTGGTGTATACATCAGATTTTTTACTAACCATTAAAAACTGAAAATGCAATTTTTTGCCCTGGATTTGTAATCATCATTATTATTATTATCAATGTCCTTATATAAGACGCGTTCCGACGACATACCGTTAATGGAAAATGCCAATTCTTCACTCCTATAGTTGTTTCCAGACACGCAAAATGTCGGTTATTATAACAGTTTCCTCAAACTTGGGCGAACAACGAAAAAAATTGCTCTTACAATTCGTGTATAAGTTTGCTCGTCAGGATGTCAGGTAACAAATTATGAGTACATAAATTTTACTGATCTAATGCTGATAGCAGAAATTAAGTCATTATTTTTACATCAATTATAGTTCAAAAGTTTAAATTTTGCTAAGGATTTCCCCCCTTCTTTGAACACGAGTTGGAGAATTTAACCTAAACGTAAAATTGTTCATAACTTGCGTGGGAAGAGAAATTAAATAATATAAAGAACTATTTTGCGTGCTTAAGGTATTTAATTTTTTATTCGCAAAGAATAATCCTATTCTTGTTTCATTTTAAACCTATCTCCGAAGCACTAACGGTAAATTTTATGAGTAGCTATTTCATTTCTTTTGGTATGTTCAAGCTTGGATCCTTTTTTTGACTCAATTTATCAGGGAAAGCGTTCATTACTTCTTACAGTAATTCGGTTTTTATTGCGAAATATTAAAGTTTCCTGGAATTATTATTACGAAATATTTAAGCTTCCTGGGACAGAGGAAAGAATATTAGTCTCCTTAGCGACTGTTAAATCAGAACAGAGTATCTGAATGAAAAAAAGAATGATGTATTACTTCTTGATCAGTTAAAAATTCTTATTATCTTTTAAAATTTGCACTCTGTAACTTACTTTTCTCATGGATGAGTAGAGTGTAAATCGCACTACATTAATAATCGAAAGCACGTTCCTCACGCTAACAGTATTTTAAAACATTAAGAACAATGCTGTCTATTACAATTGCTACCCCATGAACATAGCATACAAAAAACTTAAAATTTTTATGAAAAATACTGCATGCTGGGATTAGTACTCCAACGCATGTGCAGAAAGCTGGTGCAAGTAACGCCGTCTACGTAGTACATAAATGTAAAGATTGCACAGCGAGTTGGGAATCATGTTTAAATGTTAGTTGTTTCTGCAAATGTATTATGTCTTATGTATAAAAAAGAAACTCTTACCAGTACATGTTAGAATTTCACTGCAACAAGTCTAACAGAGCTGCGGTTTATCTTTTGGCAATACAGCTGGATCCCATATCTGTCAGGCTATATGGAGTCAATGAATCCAGGAGAGCCATACTGAGCGCCATGCAGGATCTCAGCTGCTTCGGGCCGAAAGAACACATACGTTATCCACTCAGCTTTGCGGGATGTAAAGCCTCGTACGTAGCATGAATTAAGGACTTAGCTCTTGTGCAGGACGACAAGTGTTAGCTCGGACAGTTCGGCGATATTTGCAGACATATAAGCTGTTAGCATGTCGACCATTGGTGCAACTTAGAGACCGGTACGCTTGCAGTGGTCCAATAAACGACGTTTCTAGACACAAGAGTGGCAGTAAGTCGTATTTTCAGATGAATCCTCTACTTTCGGCATACAGCATCACCGCAGACATATCTATATGTGGAGACATAGAGGAAATTGAATGTTTCTAGGTTGTCTTAGTTATCGTCATATGGGTCCAGTACTTGGTATGTTGGGATATACCTGGTATGTTGGGGTTCAAACCAGGGCCCTTCGACACAGCAGTCAGCAAAGCTAACAACTATGCCGGTTGGGCCGCATTTTATATTTTTTAATAACGCAAAATCTTTCTTCGTGTATGTAATTATTGCAAAGCCTCGAGAGCTGTCTGTCGAGGGCAAGAAATGTTTTTGTGGAGGATTTTCTAAGGAAAACTGGCTCGTGTACTCGAGCATGGGGACAGTTGCAAGCTGTTACACATGGGAAAAATACGAAACGACCCATTCAGCCAGCCGTTCGTGGGATTCGATCTCGAACTCAATTACCAGTGGTCGAGCGTCTTTACCGCTCGGCCACTGGTGGTGTTACTATATGTAAAATATAAAATTATTTTATTGCATTCATCGCTTTCCTAATTTTACATCTTTACGAGCCTAGCTATGAAAACGTTCTATCAGACATTTTTCTTTCTGCGTTAAAATTATGCAGAGGAATTTAAGTTTAAAAATGTGTGCATATGGAGCAATAAAATTTGCTATAGATGTGATAGCCAAATTATTAAAACTGCCAGCCAATTATTAAAACTTCCAGTTAAGAGCGGTAGAACTATTATATTAACCGTTATATTAAAATGCTTTTATATCCTTTGAACACCTAACGAGAAAATCAAGAAATTCTCGACTCCAATGGATGAAACTAAACATGGGTTCACGGATCTATAATTAATTAACTTAAAGTAAACTCACTATAGCAGTTACAGCTCCCCCCGCCTCCAATGTAATTTCGATGAAATTAATTCCACTTCTGAATTTTTAAAGCGGTTAAATTAATTTCTCCTCTGGAGTGCGTTGAACAGCATCGAAATCCCGGTTAGCCGGTTGGAAATGATTATGAGCTTAATCCTAAATATATCCCTAAGTGAGTCCTGGAGTTCTATGCAAGGCGAAAGTGTTCGAAATTGCTCACGTGTCGATGAAAGATTCAAGACAGATTAATCATAGATTCTCATTAAGAGATGCAATCAGAATCCAAATTACAGAATCTAATAAATACTACATTTTAAACGATTTACGTTGGCTGGCGTATTCAACCTGTGTGTAAATTTAAAATCCTGAGTTTCAAGCCTACAGGAAAGGGTTTCATTGTGAACTTTTGATTAAGTATTTGAAGCAAGCATCACGGAATCAATTCAAACACAGAAACAGAGCAGTTCATTTAAGTTTCAAAATTCATTCCGAATATATTATTTGCAGAAAATTAATTTTATAGCTTAAAATTTATGAATAAAGTATTTTTTATAATATTGCCTTTCATACTCTTGAGATGCCAAAATACATCTGAAAAATGTCGAAACATTTATTTAACAGATTGATAATAGAAACTACTGGTTTTCCTTATTATCACCTACAACAGCTGTGACAAAAAAGAAAAAATATATAATGATTTAAAGAATCTAGGTAATGTAATTTCACGTGCCCAGCTAGTAACAATAACTGAACTGAATATCACTTTATTTCTTTCAAATTACTAATTTATTAATTAATAAAAGACTAAATTTCAAAGAAAATATATTATAGAACGCTTTGTTTAATGACAACAATATGGCTCACGGGAGATAAAAATATTTTAATTCGGGCAGTGGAAACAGATTTGTTTAAATCATTGAGTTTGTTAACTAAATCTGAAAGACAAATGTATTATGCTTAGTAGAGTGGCGACTAATTTTATATTAATAAGATTTCTGATTAAATTTGAAATATAAATTTTAAAATAATTTGAAATCTAAAAACCCTTTCCCAAACAGTAACATCACTGAGATTTTAATTAAAAATTCATTAATTTCGCACAAGCCCCGAAACAAATAAAAACAAAATTTTAAATTTAAAATTCGGGCTTTGAAGTGCACGTTAGAGTATAGGACAATGCTTGTTCAAAATTTGGTGTTTCAAAGTGTCACCATTTCTATAAAACGTTAAAGAGATAAATATATTATGCGTTTTGCAAAGTGGCAACATACCTCGTTTATATTAGTGAGATATTGCGCGAGATAGCGCCAAGTTGGCGATGGTTTTGGCGACTAAATTTTGTTGCCAAAATCGCCGTTGGTGACATTTTGGTCCGAACCCCGTATAACTGCAACTGGTGTGATTTCAATGTAACTATAACTGCACCTGGTCCTATGTAACTGTAACTGTGTCTGCCTTCCAGCAATTTCGAGAAATCAAAGGTACTGGAAATTTCTCACCAGATGAGGAAAAACTTCATAAGACGAGAGCCAGCATCAGGTTTCAGTTTAGTTCAGAGTTTAGTTCCTAGTATTGACAGATTACCGTACGAGCTTACAAAGTAACTAGGAGAATGCCTAATTTCGAATCTATTTTTGGTATGTATTCATAGAACGTGAAATGCATACGACAACGAAAGTTGTACGGAAAGTACTGTGTTCTCAAATGTTTTATTGTATTTTGTATATAATTTAGTAACCGAAGTGTGTCTCTACTTACGGTAATTTGTCTGTAATGTGTAATTTTGCTCTTTATTTACGCCTATCGTGTAAACAGTTATGTTTGATAACAAAAATTAAAGTAACATTTGCAAATGTTGCGGGACTAATTTCGATGATTTACATACAGAAACATCTTCAGCAGCCTAAATGCAAATAAACGAGATAGAACGTGCTGATAAGATAAGAATTACTGGAAAGAAGTCAAGCTGCTGGCGACATATTGATGAACAAGAAACCAAAAGCATAATTTCCACAAAGGTTGAGAGTAAAGATGGGTTGGAATTAGGGACGTTAGCTAGAATAGAAAGAGTTTTTAATTGGAAACAGCTTTAGAAAATGCAGTTCGCCAATGGTATATGTTTTTTGAATAAGTTCGGCTGCAGAAAATTGGAAAGTGTGATTTTCTGACCAACAGTGCTGGGCAACAGAGGATTTCTGAGTTTCCGTTTCCTAACATATGCCTCAACGCAAAATTTTATAGCTGTTTTAGTTTGAGCAATGTAAATTAAACCAAAATGGCATGGAATCCTGTAAATACCTCAGGAATTCCTATCCGGAATGGGGTCCTTAAGCATGGAACTGGGAATTTTATTGATGGCAGAAAAAAACCAATGATATTTGTAACAGTCTATGTTGAATGGTCAAGAGTAATGCTTAGAATAATGTGCAGCATAGAATATGTAGCCTATTGAGTGCAGCAGTGTGTATTATACATATGTCATAAGCACAGCGTAACATTTAACATAATGTGTATTATGGAAAGTAAAATGTATCACGCGTAACAACGAAATTTATGTATAATAATCTGTCAAAGCAATGTAACTTGAAGAAAGTTTAGTTTTATAGTTATTTTCGGGTACGCTTTTAGAATTTAGTGTAAGGTATGGGCTAATGTGTTTTTGTCATAATACTCCGTAATCGCAAATAGTGTCCTGTATCTTTAACATATTATATTTTTAATGTGTAGAGAATTTTATGTACGTTATGCAACGAATGCATAATAATCTAATACTTTGCCCTTGTATGGGAATGTAATGTCTTGCTTTCGGCATCTGGACGATACTCAATTAGTCTATACTCGCCCCCCGGGTATCCGAACCTGCTGTCACTTGTCGCCTGTGCGAGTTTATGCTTTTAAGGCTCTTAGTACTACCTCGTGTTTAACGTTCTAAGTTGTCTGAAGTGGTAACTATTGATTGTGCCCTGTCGTACTGAGAAGAGCTGTATGAGTACCTTCGTAGGAAAAGTTCCAGAACTGTAAAGTTTTTTGGAAAAATGACTTTCATCAAGCGTTCATCAGTTCTGTGCGCATTCAATCCATTATAAACCCGTACGCGCACGTAACAATAGTATTTTCTCTTTCAATATCTGTTGTTGTTCTTGTTGTGACTTACTCACTTGTATGAAACATCAGAACAAGCCCACGAAATTCATCGTGGCAAGGGGAGAGAGAGACAGCACCTGTCGCCTGCAGTCGTGGCAAGGAGAGAAAGATTGTCGCCTTGAGCACTATTCAGGTGGTAGCACACCTTCGCTCGGTTCCGCCCGCAATTTTGCACTCTGGGGGCACGGCTCCCAGGGTCTTCCAACCTTCTTCCCTTAACACCAAACTTTAAAGAGGACATTTGGCTCGCCATATCTTTAGATTGCCCCAATACCGCGAGGACATTATACATTTACAAACATGCATGCCTTTTCTGGGATTCAAATCCGGGTCCATCGGTACCTCAGTAGGCTCCCCTAACCACTATATCGTCTAGGCAGCTCTTTAAAGTAGTAGGTAGCACTTCAAGTAGTTTTAGTAATAGTAGTAGTAGTAGTTCGTTCAAGTAGTAGTTCTCCAAGTAAGGATGCAGTCTGCCATTTTACCATTAACCCTTTGACAGCTGTGGGCGTATATATGTGTCCAGCAAAAAACAAACTTCGGTGTGGCCTGTGGGCTCATATATGCCTCCGGCGCAAGCCATCGGTGTGGATTACGGATGCAAAGCGATTTCGGCGAAGACATTGGTTATTTACTGCTGTCTCACGCGTATTTGAGAAAATAATTTCTATCGTATATGACAAACACTCGCAGAAACCTCATACTCTTTCGTTGCTTAGCAAAAAGAGAAAATGAAATCTTGATTATTTGGTCAGTCATTCTGTGGCGCACGCCGCTCACGTTATGCCTTTCAGGTTAGAATAGTTAGCAGTGAAAGGGTTAATTGTAATGCTGTAACAATGGAGGTTAGAATAGATGGAGTAAGCCTTCTCCGTATGTCCCGTACAATGAAAATGAAGTCATGAAATGTCACGGTATGACCTCACCACTAATTATGGCCCCTGCCACAAGAGCACTTCTGGTTGCATTCTAATCGGCGTTGCCTATATGTTAACTACTCATCATTAAATGTTTATAAGTCTCCCATTCCAATTTTAATACTTCACATATTTTTTTTATTTACCACATAGAAAAATCAAAGGACTCTTTTATATTTAATAAAATCTAGGTGCACTGCGCAAAAAAAAAAAACAACACAAAAATGGGACAGTTCAGTATCTTCCGTTCTACGGGGCCGATTAACGAAATTCAAATTGTGTTTTTCATGTCTCGAAACCGCGACTTAGGATATATATTAGATTTATATATAGCATTATTCTAACATAGATATTTTGACACAAAATGGGTCTTTTTCTGAAATAACGTACCAATGTTTTTCCATATTTCGACTCTACGACTCAAATTATGCTTAAATACTAAATTTTGTAAAATTTGGTTGGAAATTTACGGAGAAATTCAAAAATTTAATTTGGCGAATTTTTTTCCGTTTGCGCCAAGAATAATTCACTTGGCGAACTTCTTAATAGGTGGCAACCTATTTTCCTATCCCTTCCATTGTAACGGAGCGGAAAAAAGTCACATATTTCCTACTTTTTACATTGTGCATAAGCGGAAAAATAGTCACATCGTTCTTTCAAATAATTTCAACAAAGCGCGTAGACCACATTAGATCGCCACATGTTATTATCGCTTTTAACAAATATGCCGAATTTCAAAACGAGGCAAGATTTAAATTCCCTTATATCTTCAAAAATTTTAAATAAAAAGCTGTAATATTTTGTAAGTATACTTAGAAATGGTATACCTATTTCAAGTTGATGGTAAAAATTTTATAGATTATAATTGAAATTTTTTTTCAAAAAATTGATAGAAATTATTTAAAAATATAAATTTTAAAAATGAATCATAAAAAATGGGTGAATTTTATTTGGAGTGAACCTAAATTTCGAACTGTGAAAGAAGGAATCAAGTAAGTGTAATAAAAAAAGAGATATTAATACATACATAGCAAATTGAATTAACATGGAGGAGCTAAAATTTTGAGAGCTAAGTTTTTTAAAAACTACTCGTGCGATTTTTACAAAACTTAGCAGTTTGGCATCATTTGAGTCGTACAATCGAAGTATTAAAAAAAATGGCATGTCATTTCAGAAAAAGCCCGGTTTTATGTCAGAATGCCTATATTAGAACAATGCTATATATAAATTTAATACATATTCTAAGTCGCGCTTTCGAGACATGGCAAACGCAAGATGAATTTCGTCAATCGGTCCAGTGGAACGGGAGACATAGAACTGTCCCATTTTTTTTGCGCAGTGTACATGCAAATTTGTAAACGCTAACTATAATATAAATGTATTACATGGTAAAACCTGGAAGATGAGTGGAAGCTTCAATGGTATTTCGTGCAAATAATGCTAAAAGATACTTTTTTGATCCTGCGGACGTTGATATTTGCTTTCAAATTCAATGTAATATTATTTAACAATACGTTTCATAGTCTTACTCGTAAGCTGTATGGCGGTCATGATAAGTCTTGACCTCATGTTGCTGTCATTTCCCTGGCTTCATTTTTGTGACGTCGAGCTTACTGCATGTATTCGAACCACTTTGGTTGTAACCATGTGAAATTATTTACTTATTATTTTCATTAAAGTAATTCTAAGTAACCGCTGTTTCTTCTTTATAATAGTTAAATTTGCATGGAGTAAATTAAGTCAGAAACTAAGGCAGAAAAGCGTGCCCGGTTTTAGCTTTCTGAGTAAACGTAATAAACATCCCTCCACAAGTAGCGTTTGTTATTCTCCGGTTAATAGTTTCCGTTGAAAATACAAAAGAATTTTGAGTTTATTCGGCGTTGAATGGGCTGTTTCTCTCAAGATTTATTATAGTACATAACAAATCCATATCCTAACTCGAACAGCTACCCACTTAGAATAGCTTTCTAGAAATTTCGTTCTCTTGATGAGGAGGGACCTGTAGCTTCCCTCGAAATCGATTGAGTGTTTTAATAAATGTACTCCAAATGCAAGGTTGTTTCAGCGATTTTGATTAGATAACCACTTGTTTCGTGGCATTAGGTCGCAAGTGTTATGTTCACTAATCTATCTAGTAACACAGTGTTACTGCGTCTGTCAGTGAACATTTATATTTTTATATTTTATTACAAAAATTAAATACCATTCTAGGGATAAAATCCCCAGTATGACACCTGCTACACATTCAGACCGACGGAATGAAACTAAAAGGAGCTTAAATACAATTAACCGGCGCATAGCTAAATCAAATTAAACGAAAACGAGTTTAACCTTCCCACTCTGAAGTGTTGAAACTTTCCATTGCTTTGAAAACTCAGCTTTTAATAATAAAAAAATCCCCATAATCCCTAAACGCATTTTTTGGGGGGTTTAATATTCCCTTCTTCAGGCGGTTTTTCATCTTTCCCTTCTTGCTAAGTTGTTTATGAACAATATCTAAGGATAGACTGAACTTCGTGTTGTTGTGGTAATAAACTTTCCAAGTTTAGCCACTAATGGCTCATAAAATTTACGATTTTTCGCTACTTTGGGCAGTTAAAAGAATTCCCTTCTTCGCGCAGTCGAAAAAAAATAAAGAAAGAACTGATGTACCAGCAATATACATGATGATGTTTTCGGATACTTTTTACGTCATTTTCACTGAGCTGTGTCGTAAATTTATAAGTTCTCGTCTTTGAAGGCATCACTCAATTAAAACGCGAACTTGTTATTGAGTGGGAAGGAGTTCGTAGAGCCGCATAAAGAGCAATTTCAAGGCGGAATTTAGATTCACGACGACATTTCTTGTGCTAAAGCGCTAAGTAAATTCATTTTATGTAAAATCGATATATGCATGGATTTTAAGTAAATATGCTTGCAAGAGTTACCACCGATGATTCTAAACCAAAATAATAACCTCCTAAGAGCTGTTACCATTATACAACATTTCGTGTTAAGGTAAGTGAGCTCCTTCAGAAAACATATTTACATAAAAATTCTCAACATTTTTATTTAACTTATTTGAAGGCCACCTTCTTAGTTATAAAAAACAATTTTTCTTTTCTTGATATATTGGTTAGAAATGGAGATGTACCAGTTTTTGTGACAAACGGCAAACCGATCGAATTTACTGTAACCCTCAAATTGAAAGCCACATTTTAAAGGGCACTAGATCAGAAGGGCTATTAATTTCGCTTTCGCATTTTGTGTCCGTTCACTGTAAATGTTCGTATCACATTTCAAATTGTTGCCACCAAATATTATCGCCCTGTGTTATATTTAAAGAAATTAAATAACGTAGAATCTGCATAAATGCACATATGTTTCTCGCATTGTGTTAAAACAACGGTACCCGGAGGCATCAAGTTTTGAATAACGTAATCTTCCCATGGATACTGGCATCTGAAAGCACAAATTTGAAATTTGGAATTTGTTTTATTATCGATTTGATATTTTCTAAAACTTTAACGAATCTTTGATTAACAAACTCAAGGATTCCAAGCCGAGCAATGGCAACCTTCTACGTAAAATAACATTTTTATCTCCAGCGCGCAAGACTGTGTATCGGAAATTCTAAAGATATGCTATTTTAAAATTATTTTGAGATACTGCTGTTGAATTAAATTTTGTGGTTTAATTGCGAAGAACATGATATTTAATAAAAAAATTCTGAAAACTCTCAGATTTTACTTTACGCCCAAAGGAGCGTTTTTTCAATATTTTGTGTGTTACCATTATTTATTAAATATCATGTTCTTCGCACTTAAACCATAAAATTCGGTTCAACAGCAATATTGCAAAATAATTTTAAAATGAACATATCTTTAGAATTTCCGATACACAGTCTCGCGCGCTGGAAATAAAAACGTTTTTCTTTCCGTACAGTGTTGCCATTGTTCGCTTTGATGTCGTTGAGTTTGTTAATCAAAAATTCGTTAACCTTTTACAAAATATGAAACAGATAATAAAATAAATTTCAATTTTGGGCCTCCAGATGTCCATATTAGGGTGGAAATGTACGGTATTCAAAATTGGATGCCTCTAGGTACCGTTGTTTTATGACAATGCGAGAAATATACGTCCATCTACGCAGATTCTTTACTATTTAATTTCTTTAAATACAATAGAGGGCTCTAATATTTGGTGGAAGCAATTTGAAAAGTGAACCGACATGTATAGTGAACCAACGGAAGATGTCAAAACGAAATGAATAGTTCTTCAGGGTATATTGCGCTTTTTGACTAATAAAGTTAAACAAAAAGGAAAAAAAAAAACTCTTTGGGCATAATGTAAAATCTGAAAGCATTTTAGTTATTTACATTTTGATTAACGAACTCGACACCTGAGAAGCAATACATCGCCACTCGTCAAAGCGTAGCATATTTATGCTTCAATTTTAATACGAAATCTCAGCGATTTAAAACCAATGTGTCGCCACTGCCCGAAATAGCATACTTTTATCTTCCGCGCGATAGTGCGTTGCTATTTGCTAAAGCATAAGATACTTGATTTTTCTTTCCCATTTAATCTGTCATTGATTAATAATTGAAAAGCAATTGATTAATTTAAAAGCATTAAACGCTGCTATTCATTTCAATTATTTCTAATTTCTAGCTGTACCCCAGAAATTATACCAAATGGACTCATTAAAATCCTTATCTTTTTTTTCGTTAATTAATTTAGACCACCCAAGCAGCTAATTTGTTAAAAATTACAGATTGATTAAATTCCAAAGATAAATTAAAAACTTTACGTTTTATCAAATGGCAACAGACGTGGTTATGAGAGAAACGCACAGAAGATGTATTTTTACGACTAGCGCGTCGACAACGCTTGCCAAGATAAGTGGATGATATGTACATGAGAACGCAACGCAAAGTAATATAGCGTAAAAATAGCATAATGTTAGCAAAACATAACCAGATATACTGTAATATTCTAAAATATTTGAAGTAGTATGTCTTATGTATAACATTAATACGAACCACTTTCCCTTAGAAAATGCTTCACGAGTGCAGCTCTCCGTTTAGACAGACAGCCGTTGAGTACTGCGCCATAATCCAATTAACAAGCAAATAAAAGATGTTAGTCTTTTAATGTCACAGCATGAATATTTTAAAACCTAATGCCATTAGATTATTTTGATGCTGGAGATGTGAAAAATTGCTATGCCCTCGCCTGAACTCGAGGCTGGACCTCTCGAATACGCGCCGAGTGTGCTACCGGTATACCATGAAGGTTTGCAGAAAGCAGGAGAAAATACCTTATAAAACTATCTCTTGCATTGCAAAAGAATCTGCTATTACGTTACAGACATACGATTTTCCTGTACTATAGAAAATAACTTTTAGAACTAGAATAAATGCGCGAATTTTTATAAATTTGTCAGTTAGATGCCTGATATGAATTAAAAGTAGCATAAATCCTTCTCAGCGTTACGAGCGGAAAATTCCGTACAGAAGGATAGCTTTCGAAATCATTACACATGAAAATTTTTGCCACCTTTTAATGTATCCGATTTCTGGTAGGATGTGTGCTGGAAGAAAAGAAATCAAAGTACAAAGTGAAAGAATCATTTTTTAAATATAATCCCAAAAATACCATTTATTCGTGACGTATTGAGGAAATTTGAAATTTCGGTCCTAAACCCGTAACGCTCGAAGGGATAACGTACACCAACTAGAGATATTTCTACAATATAAACTCTTAAGAACATTATATTGTTTTCAATCTCTCAAGAAATTAACACTTTAAATCTGATAAATAAATTAAAGATCTTACATCATGTCAATACGCATCATCTCTTGGAACTGCTAATTTTCCGAAACCCCACACCTGATAAATGTCTCAGTAACTTAAGGTGGCGTGGAAAAAGGAGAGTTGTAAAGTGCAAAATCTAAACCTGATTCTTCTAATATGACCATAATAAAAAAAAAAAAAAAAAAAAAAAAACGAAAATCGGAAATTTTCAGATTTTAAATTACGTCCAAAGGAGCGTTTTTTTTAACATTTTGTGCGTTACCTTTTTTTATTAAATATCACGTTCTTTGCACCCAAACCATAAAATTCAGTTAAATCCTCGAGTTTTTAAATAAAAAAATTCGTTAAAACTTTACAAAATATGAAATCGATAACAAAACAAATTCCAGATTTCAAATTTGGTCTTCCAGATGCCCGTATTCGCAGCAGGATTACGTCATTCAAAATTCGATGGCTCTAGGCACCGTCGTTTTATCACAATGCGAGAAACATACATAGATTTATGTACATTCTTCATTATTTAATTTCTTTAAACATAATACAGGCCTTCAATATTCAGTGGCAACAGCTTGAAAAGTGAACCGCCATTTAACGTTTCCGACGCAAAATAGCAAAACGAAAACAATAGTCCTTCAGGGACAAAGCCCCTTTGAACTAACAACACACAATAGAATAATACAAATCCTCACACTGAACAGCAATAACAAACAGCTTCTTATAGTACCACGCTGCTGTAGAACTATTTATGAATATCAATAGGAAGTAACTGAAATAAAATTTGCTCTGTTCGTAGTTTCTGAGGCTACAAAAGTCAGAAGCTGCCAAATCTGCTGCGGGAATGTTTTATACTGCAGAAAATTGATTCACGGAATTGAAGATTCAAACATTGCTGAGGAGTTACGAGCCACTCTGAATCAATGCTTGTTAATTATTCATAGTCGACCTTAATTAGTTTTATTTATCTCCACAAGACAGATTTAATTATCGGTTATAAACGCGAAAATAATAAGCATACATTTAAATACTACAGTAAAACAATGCTACTAATGAAGCAATAATGGACATCTAATGTTATTCTGAATTCCGGTTTATTTAAAATGATTATTTCTGCAACTGTTGCAGCCACACTTCAGGAATGCTTCACGTTTTCGCGAAAATCAAAAGTTTCCAGAATATGAAGCAAGCCTATTAAATTCAATTTTTTGTATTATAGATTTGTATGTATTACATATACCAAATTTAAATAACAATAGAAAGGTGATGGTTCTTGCAGTAACTTCATGTAACCTTAAAATAACTGCATAAATATCCGCAATTAATGGAATGTATGGTTCAGATAATACAAACATCAATGAACCTAGAAAATAGCAGACAAAAATATCATCCTTCTGCTTGGTTTCATTGCAGTTTTGGTTTGGTTTATACAATTACGGGAAAGCACTCGAGTACCATCTACCTAAGGGAAGGGATGTCTTCCTGGAAGATTATTTAAGGCAAACTGGCTCATATACACATCACACATGAGGAAAACCACGAAAAATGCCATGTAGCCAGCCTGTTCGCCAAACTTCAAACTCCGGACCGAACTACCATTGTTTAGTGACTTTCCCTCTCGACCTATGATGGGCCTAGGCAATTCGGGAAGTGGTTTAAATTCATTATAATGTGAAAATTATAAATGTGACTTTATTTGAAGTAGATAATTCTTCATATTTGAATAAATAATTTTTCCGGGAATAAAATGTTCAGCTCGAAAATTAATAATTTATCTATAGAAGAGGAAATTTCTCTCCCAAAAATGATTTTGTACTAAAACTATTTTCATAAAACTTGTTTTAAAATTTTATTATTACAGCTTCATCGTGATGGCACATGTGATTCGAAATTCATCAATTTGTTTTTAATTTGAAACTACAAAAATCAAACTATTAAATAAACTGGTGAAACAGTGTACTGAAGAAAATTATCAATTTGGTTCAATAAAATATCATTCTAAAATGGAGGAAATCAAAATGGAAGAAAACGTTAGATATTAATCAGAATTTCTCATGAAATTCAGCGTAATACAAGGTTTTCCAAATGTTCTTCACGTACTTAAACTTCTAACGAACAGCGATATGTCAGTGAAATAATATTCGCAATGCACAGCAAGCTTTAAAGTTTTATCTGGCAGCACTATACTCCATGCACTGATGAAAACATCACGTGATTTTTAGTGATGAAAACGATTCCGAAACGGCATTGGATTTAGAAGAAGTCATAGCGCATACTGTGGCATACAGATATGAAATCATCCGTTGGTTCATCGAATGCTCAGCAACGTGTATGAAAATACAAGTATCAAGAGGTGGATTGGAAAGTTTTGTCAGAGAAAAAGTGTCGCGAAATGGGCAACGGAGGGCAAGCCAAAAAATAGTTGATCAAGTAAAGGAGACCATTGTGATAACGCTCACAAACAGTGCACAATCGTCCGGTTATAGTGTTTTAAATCACCGTGCTTTTGAATGATCCTAGACATTGATGGAATTGAATTGCTCTTTTTCTTATCCTAACAGTATCCTTGCTCATCAGGCTAACCGTCTCTTCGCTTGTCTTCAATAATCCCAGTAGCTGTTAAATCTGTGATGCTTCCTTAAATCCGTGATACTTCCTGAAATGATGAAAAGGAAGATTTCTATCTGATACTAGTTTTATCGCAATGAAAGAGTGATTTCATGGAAACGGGTTCTGCATGAGAGCAAGAGTGATTTCGTTGAATATGCCTCGGACTGAGAGGAATGATGAATCTGAATGAGAGTAAGAATAATTTCGTGGAACCTGCCTCGGAATGAGAGAAAGACTGATTCTGAGTTAGATTTGAAACTGGCTCTGAATTAGAGCAAGAATGATTTCGTGGAAACTGGTTCTGAATGAGAAGAAGGCTGGCCTGAATGAGAATTGAAACTGGCTTTGAATGAGAGTAGGAATAATTTTGACGAAACTGGCTCGGAATGAGCGAAAGGCTGATTCTGGCTGAGAAGAAGAGGTATTTCATGAAATTAGTATTTACATTTTTTTTTATAAGATTACAATATAGTTGAGACATATGGTGCTTTTCATACTCGAATACATAATGGTAAATATAAAACATAATGATGCATAATGACATACATTTAACAATATATTTACGAACATATATATATATAGCGTGATTATTTGCATAAATGCAAAGAGCATTTTTTTTGTCAAGTAGGTCGTTTTGTCAATTCTAATTTAAAATTTTTGAAAGTTCCGGTGTGCTATTATTTGCTTATCTTGTATTTCATAATTCTTCTCCTCTACTAGCGACGAATACTATAACAGTGAGTTCTATTTTGATTCTCAGTTGTTTAATTTTTAACGCTATTTGCAAGCACAGATATATGTTAGTCTTAGGAAGTTTCAAGTAATAGTTTTTTGTTAATGGACATTTGAAGACGTAATGGTTGGAGTCGCCCTTTTCCCCACACATACATTGCTCAGAAGGAGCTATGTTTCGTTCGTAAAAATATTTGGGGAAGGAGCCATGTCCTGTCATCATCCAATTGATTAGATGGTTCGTACTAAGTCTGTCCGCCTTGATATGAGGTTTGAGTTGAAAGAGTCATCTCCCCTTATCGCTATTATTCCATCCTTCTTCCCATACTTGTTCCCGTACCCATTTAAGTTGGTATTTTAGCTGATATTTGGGTCAAGAGGGAATTTTTAATTCTGCGTCAGCGCCAGTAATAGCAGATTTTGGCGTTTCACCTGCTTCTTCATTTCCAGAAATCCTCACATGGGATTTAACCCATGAAATAGTAGGATGTATATCGGGATTCGAGGTGGAGATATCATAGATATCTTGAATGATCGGAGAATTATGTTTAATAGTTTTCATAGCTAGAATCGTGGATAATCTGTCTGTATATATTTGAATTTTTTTTATTTCGTTTTCGAAAATTCTAGGGCCATTTTTATTGCTAATAACTCAGAAAATACTGTTTTTAATTCCAAGTTTAGCTTTTCGAATTATTTTAACTTGAGAATTTATGTAAATAATGCATGCACATCCGACTCCTTCTTCCATTTTGGAGCCATCTGTGTATGCGCATGGGTCGTAGGCTCTAGTTTGTGTACCTTTTGCAATACAGTTGATTTGTGAATTTACTGCTGGATGTCTTCCGTACGGTTTAAAGGGAGATTCGTAATTGGAATATTCGAAGTCTCTTATCTTTTATAGTACAGTTCCTTTTAATCCTTAAAATCGTGCCTTTGGTATGTTCCATGTAAGTTGTTATATGCAGGTGGGTATTGCTGCCAACACACAGAGTGTCACTGACTTCGTTAGAGCGCCAGAGTTAATGACTAGCGCGCGTTTGCCTTTGGTTACGTCTCTCTCTAAGCTATTACTACGCTCGGCCGTACTTCAGGCACTAGATAGCTTCACATACTTAATTGAGATTTAGTGGCTAATACTTAGAACTTTGAGAGCTTCAGTTATATCTTTCAGTTAGGCATTAGTTAAGTTTTAATTCCTACTAATTTTGAGTTCAAGCCCAAGTGGAGGCTTTGCTGTAAGCTCTGAGATACGAGCCCACTGTGTTGATCAGTATTTTGAGAAATAAAGGGCAATTAACCCTTCTTGAGTCTTACATCTCTGTTCACACACTCAAGCGATTATCCACTTATCAGCGTGGAAACGGTTCCTCACATTAAACTGTGAAATAAAAGGGTGGAACCCCACAAAGGCAGGGGTGTAAATTTGCATTCCTAAAATTTAAGTAAGGAAATGTTTGCGTGAAGCAATACTGAAAATAAGTCAAAAACTTAAATGTATTGCATTACTCAGTTTTAAGATACAATAACACGCCGAACAAATATTAATTTAGAAGTTAAAGAACAAAAGTCAGTGTTATATTTTCAAATTTTCACGGGACTAGTTTCGATGGTTTTACCGAACCACCATCCTCATCTCCAAAAGCGCAAATGAACGAGATAAGATATAATGATAAGATAAGATAAGAAAGCCTGCACAGGGAACAAGCTACTGGCGCCATCTGTTGATGAAACCAGAACTAAAACACATCGATAGAACAATCAGTCTTTGCTTTCAGCATTTAATCAAATTAAGTTTTAGTTCTGGTTTTGTCAACAGATGACGCCAGTAGCTTGTCTCTTGTCCAGGCTTTGTTATCTTATCTAAGCATTACATCTTATCTCGTTCATTTGCGCATAATGAATTGTGAACATTTTAAGTAGTTTTGTTTTAGTATTATGCTTACTAAAATTTTATACTGAATTTGATATTTTGTTTCAACGATCCATTCAGATTAGTCATCTATTTAATTTTCAAAAAACTAAAAAATTAAAAAATAATATATAACTGGAAATCTCCGAGGATACCTAACACATAACTATAAAGCTCATGTTTCCAACAAATCTCTGGCTTATCATATTCAATCAGTCCTCGAATTGGTAGTTTGAAAATATTTTATTTAAATACCACTGCAAATATTAATATCAACAAGCATGTCATCAGAAGACGGTTCGATAATTTCTCTTACACTAATCCAAAAATATCTGAAATGGTTTACATATACATATCAATGAACTTCCATTGACTTCAGATGAGATGTATTTGTTTGCCTATCCTTTCAAACATTTAATGAAAAGGACATTTATTTTTGAATTAAATCTCACTTGAAGGATGATCGCAGATTGGGGAAATACACAAACCAACAGAAACAGGTTATTCTTAGCAAAATTCCATTGAGAACGTGAGAGTTTGAAACAGATCAAGTGTTGCCAACAGATCCACAAACAGCTTTTTAAACTGATATTAAATATTTATTCCAAATAGCCGCTTCATTCGGAACTGTCACGTTTCCACTTTATTGAATCAAGCGTCGAAAACTAAACTTTTATAGAAGGAATAAAATGAAAGTTATGTGGTTACGAAAGAATCAGCCATTTTGCGAAATATCAACCGGATTTGATGGAGTCTATCTAACTATTACCAAAAGAAGTAACGTTTCACTGCATGTCACTGAAACGAATTATGATCTGAAAGAACTTAATCGCATTGCTTGCTATTTTATATCAGACACCTCAGTGCAACTGTAATAAATAAATTACGAACGCTAGTTCAAAAATATGAAAATGGCTGAAAAGATACACTGCTAATTTGTTAGTCAGTTAATCTTTTAGTAATACAGGTTTATATCTTGCATTTCTCCTGTTTAAATCTCGTATTACAAATTAATAGTAAGTAAGAGGATATGTTAAAAAAACACGAATAAGAATGATTGATAATTCACACAACCTCTTCAAAATTTTCTTTGATGTCCCCAAAGCCACGTCCAACCAAAGAGAAAATAAATCTGACATTTTCTGGATCTGCCAAGCATTTAGTTTCGAAGTTACCTACACCATTCATTCGAAAATGCCGAAATGTGCGAGATCCACTGAAATCCTACAAAAACGGTCAATATTCATTTTTTTTTTCAAATGACCCTTACTTAAAAACATACCACGTAATTTTAATCCAGCTTGAATCTTTCTGTACATTAGAAACATTGAAGATTAAATTCTCTTATTTTTATTATATTAGATATGTGTAAAAATACCAAATGAATGCTGAAATTGTTTTCAAGAAATTCTGTTCCTGCGAGCATAAACTGGGACTGAAAACTGCCCTATACATTTAATGTTATATTTATAAATATTAAAGATGTTTATTTGGGATAAAAAATCATACCATAAACAGGTTCTTTTCCAAACATATATAAGCTGAATTAATGTTTATACTATGCATAATCTTTCAAGACCTGAATACATATACACCAATCTATTTTAACAACAGCCTGCTCTCTATGTATTATATCTCCAAGAATCTTTGCAGTTTTGTTGCCGAATTAGGCTAAACTTTCTTCAGAAGAAAACTACTTATTATGACAACCCTTTTGCTTCCATCTCTTAATACGTACCTGCTTTCCAGTCATTTGGTTTTTAAAATTTTAAGGCAAGTAGGCTAATTTTTGCTTACTAGTTTGATTTTTAAATTTCTTTTTTACTACAGATTTTAACTTTAACTAGCGGGCAAGCCCGCCAGCTGAGCGGGCTGAGCCCGCTTGTTCGCCCTGATTAAAAAGTTGGACAGAACTACCAGTGTTTAAGATTTTCTATGTTGCAAACGCGCCTGTTAGCGGGCTGCGCCCGCTTGTTCACCGGGACGCCCGCTTATTTCCCTTATATATATATATATATACGGCACATGCCGGAAATCACGAAAACACCCACGCGCTCCCAGGGATTCGGAAGTTCGACCTAACTACCAGTGTTCAGCGATTTTCCTGCTGGCAAGCATGCTAGTTGAGCGGGCTGCGCCCGCTTTATTAGCGTATGCATCCGCATTCTCGTATACATCCCCAAGATACTGCATACACATTCCCCATCCGGAAAATATCGAAAACACCCACGAAATTGACCAGTTGAGCGGGCTGCGCCCGCTTGTTCGCCGGGATTCGAAAGTTGGACAGAACTACCAGTGTTCAGCCACCGCGTTCGCCGGGATTCGAAAGTTGGACCTAACTACCAATATTCAGCAATTTTCTAGCTGGCAAACATGCCAGTTCAGCGGGCTGCGCCCGCGTTATTAGCGTATGCATCCAAAAGATACTGTATTTGCCGGAACGCCCGCTTGTTCGCCAGTATTCGAAAGTGTGACAGAAATACCAGTGTTTAAGTTTTCTATGTTGCAAACCCGCGCGTTAGCGGGCTGCGCCCGCTTGTTCACCGGGACGCCCGCTTGTTTCCCTTATGCATCCAATATACTTCACATGCGGGAAATCACGAAAACACCCACGCGTTCGCCGGGATTCGGAAGTTCGACCTAACTACCAGTGTTCAGCGATTTTCCTGCTGGCAAGCATGCCAGTTGAGCGGGCTGCGCCCGCTTTATTAGGGTATGCATCCGCATTCTCGTATACATCCACAAGATACTGCATACACATCCCCCATTTCGAATTTTTTCGAATTTTCCCCATTTCGAATATTTAAATAATCTGTAATAAATAAATAATTTATAATTTTGTAAATAAATATTTTCTTGCCAAAGCAGGAAACAAAACTTTTATTCTGCAGTTAATAGATATGACGTCATTATTTAAATTTAATGTAAAACATTATATTTTAATCACACTTCAAAATAATGTTTGGATAACAAAACCTTACTAAGAAATTGCTGGTAAAACAAAGTTTAAAAATAAAGCGGCAATTTTTACCCAAAGTTCTATTCAAATGCTCTAATAAATGTAAAACGAAGAATAAAAGAAATTAACAAATAAAAAAGGAATATTTTCCGCAGACGATTCGAGGCCGCTTACCTTATGCGCATTCGTCGTACTGAACCATCGAAACCCATAAAAAAAAATTTGCACCTGTCCGAAAAAAAAATGTACTGGAGCATTTTTAATGACCCCGCTAATTAGACTCGTAATAATCAAAACACTATGAAATTAACGGGAAACCTCGTTAGAACGTCTGGGAGGTTTAAGTTTCAAAATTTGAAGCAAATCGGCCCATTAGTTCCCGAGTTATTAATTTTTTGGGCATTTTAAATTAACATTATTTTATCCTTCTCTTTTTTCTTAATGGCGAATGGCCTTGGCGATTCGGATCACATTTCACTCCCGAGGCTGTTGCCACACGGAAGCAATAAACGCGGTAATTAACGTATGCCCGGTTTTTAATTAATAACTTCGTTAATTAAAGTCGTACGAATATGAAAATGGTATCGTCGGATTCCTTGATTTTTTTCCAATCCGTCGATATGCGTCTCGAATTTGACTTATAAGAATTTCCAGAGATATTTGAGAAAACAAAATCTGGCACGTAGCCAAATCCCTCTCATTAGGGAAAACGGTGAAAGAAAGTCAACAAAATGGCAAATGTAGGGAGAACGTAGGGGAAAAATTAGTTTTTAATTAATATCTCGGCTAATTAAAGTCGGAGAATTAAGCGAATGGTCAAAATGGCCTCCCACGGACCTCCCGAATCCAACGATACCTTCCGCTAAGCTCTGCACCCAGCCGTTCCGAAGAAGATGAGGTTACAAACACACAAACAAACAAACACACAGACGCGCACGGATTTTAATATAATAGACTAGCGGGCAAGCCCGCCAGCTGAGCGGGCTGTGCCCGCTTGTTCCTTGGGATTCGAAAGTTGGACAGAACTACCAGTGTTTAAGATTTTCTATGTTGCAAACCCGCCGATTAGCGGGCTGTGCCCGCTTATTCACCGGGACGCCCGCTTATTTCCCTTATATATATATATATATATACGGCACATGCCGGAAATCACGAAAACACCCACGCGCTCCCAGGGATTCGGAAGTTCGACCTAACTACCAGTGTTCAGCGATTTTCCTGCTGGCAAGCATGCTAGTTGAGCGGGCTGCGCCCGCTTTATTAGCGTATGCATCCGCATTCTCGTATACATCCCCAAGATACTGCATACACATTCCCCATCCGGAAAATATCGAAAACACCCACGAAATTGACCAGTTGAGCGGGCTGCGCCCGCTTGTTCGCCGGGATTCGAAAGTTGGACAGAACTACCAGTGTTCAGCCACCGCGTTCGCCGGGATTCGAAAGTTGGACCTAACTACCAATATTCAGCAATTTTCTAGCTGGCAAACATGCCAGTTCAGCGGGCTGCGCCCGCGTTATTAGCGTATGCATCCAAAAGATACTGTATTTGCCGGAACGCCCGCTTGTTCGCCAGTATTCGAAAGTGTGACAGAAATACCAGTGTTTAAGTTTTCTATGTTGCAAACCCGCGCGTTAGCGGGCTGCGCCCGCTTGTTCACCGGGACGCCCGCTTGTTTCCCTTATGCATCCAATATACTTCACATGCGGGAAATCACGAAAACACCCACGCGTTCGCCGGGATTCGGAAGTTCGACCTAACTACCAGTGTTCAGCGATTTTCCTGCTGGCAAGCATGCCAGTTGAGCGGGCTGCGCCCGCTTTATTAGGGTATGCATCCGCATTCTCGTATACATCCACAAGATACTGCATACACATCCCCCATTTCGAATTTTTTCGAATTTTCCCCATTTCGAATATTTAAATAATCTGTAATAAATAAATAATTTATAATTTTGTAAATAAATATTTTCTTGCCAAAGCAGGAAACAAAACTTTTATTCTGCAGATAATAGATATGACGTCATTATTTAAATTTAATGTAAAACATTATATTTTAATCACACTTCAAAATAATGTTTGGATAACAAAACCTTACTAAGAAATTGCTGGTAAAACAAAGTTTAAAAATAAAGCGGCAATTTTTACCCAAAGTTCTATTCAAATGCTCTAATAAATGTAAAACGAAGAATAAAAGAAATTAACAAATAAAAAAGGAATATTTTCCGCAGACGATTCGAGGCCGCTTACCTTATGCGCATTCGTCGTACTGAACCATCGAAACCCATAAAAAAAAATTTGCACCTGTCCGAAAAAAAAATGTACTGGAGCATTTTTAATGACCCCGCTAATTAGACTCGTAATAATCAAAACACTATGAAATTAACGGGAAACCTCGTTAGAACGTCTGGGAGGTTTAAGTTTCAAAATTTGAAGCAAATCGGCCCATTAGTTCCCGAGTTATTAATTTTTTGGGCATTTTAAATTAACATTATTTTATCCTTCTCTTTTTTCTTAATGGCGAATGGCCTTGGCGATTCGGATCACATTTCACTCCCGAGGCTGTTGCCACACGGAAGCAATAAACGCGGTAATTAACGTATGCCCGGTTTTTAATTAATAACTTCGTTAATTAAAGTCGTACGAATATGAAAATGGTATCGTCGGATTCCTTGATTTTTTTCCAATCCGTCGATATGCGTCTCGAATTTGACTTATAAGAATTTCCAGAGATATTTGAGAAAACAAAATCTGGCACGTAGCCAAATCCCTCTCATTAGGGAAAACGGTGAAAGAAAGTCAACAAAATGGCAAATGTAGGGAGAACGTAGGGGAAAAATTAGTTTTTAATTAATATCTCGGCTAATTAAAGTCGGAGAATTAAGCGAATGGTCAAAATGGCCTCCCACGGACCTCCCGAATCCAACGATACCTTCCGCTAAGCTCTGCACCCAGCCGTTCCGAAGAAGATGAGGTTACAAACACACAAACAAACAAACACACAGACGCGCACGGATTTTAATATAATAGACTAGCGGGCAAGCCCGCCAGCTGAGCGGGCTGTGCCCGCTTGTTCCTTGGGATTCGAAAGTTGGACAGAACTACCAGTGTTTAAGATTTTCTATGTTGCAAACCCGCCGATTAGCGGGCTGTGCCCGCTTATTCACCGGGACGCCCGCTTATTTCCCTTATATATATATATATATATACGGCACATGCCGGAAATCACGAAAACACCCACGCGCTCCCAGGGATTCGGAAGTTCGACCTAACTACCAGTGTTCAGCGATTTTCCTGCTGGCAAGCATGCTAGTTGAGCGGGCTGCGCCCGCTTTATTAGCGTATGCATCCGCATTCTCGTATACATCCCCAAGATACTGCATACACATTCCCCATCCGGAAAATATCGAAAACACCCACGAAATTGACCAGTTGAGCGGGCTGCGCCCGCTTGTTCGCCGGGATTCGAAAGTTGGACAGAACTACCAGTGTTCAGCCACCGCGTTCGCCGGGATTCGAAAGTTGGACCTAACTACCAATATTCAGCAATTTTCTAGCTGGCAAACATGCCAGTTCAGCGGGCTGCGCCCGCGTTATTAGCGTATGCATCCAAAAGATACTGTATTTGCCGGAACGCCCGCTTGTTCGCCAGTATTCGAAAGTGTGACAGAAATACCAGTGTTTAAGTTTTCTATGTTGCAAACCCGCGCGTTAGCGGGCTGCGCCCGCTTGTTCACCGGGACGCCCGCTTGTTTCCCTTATGCATCCAATATACTTCACATGCGGGAAATCACGAAAACACCCACGCGTTCGCCGGGATTCGGAAGTTCGACCTAACTACCAGTGTTCAGCGATTTTCCTGCTGGCAAGCATGCCAGTTGAGCGGGCTGCGCCCGCTTTATTAGGGTATGCATCCGCATTCTCGTATACATCCACAAGATACTGCATACACATCCCCCATTTCGAATTTTTTCGAATTTTCCCCATTTCGAATATTTAAATAATCTGTAATAAATAAATAATTTATAATTTTGTAAATAAATATTTTCTTGCCAAAGCAGGAAACAAAACTTTTATTCTGCAGATAATAGATATGACGTCATTATTTAAATTTAATGTAAAACATTATATTTTAATCACACTTCAAAATAATGTTTGGATAACAAAACCTTACTAAGAAATTGCTGGTAAAACAAAGTTTAAAAATAAAGCGGCAATTTTTACCCAAAGTTCTATTCAAATGCTCTAATAAATGTAAAACGAAGAATAAAAGAAATTAACAAATAAAAAAGGAATATTTTCCGCAGACGATTCGAGGCCGCTTACCTTATGCGCATTCGTCGTACTGAACCATCGAAACCCATAAAAAAAAATTTGCACCTGTCCGAAAAAAAAATGTACTGGAGCATTTTTAATGACCCCGCTAATTAGACTCGTAATAATCAAAACACTATGAAATTAACGGGAAACCTCGTTAGAACGTCTGGGAGGTTTAAGTTTCAAAATTTGAAGCAAATCGGCCCATTAGTTCCCGAGTTATTAATTTTTTGGGCATTTTAAATTAACATTATTTTATCCTTCTCTTTTTTCTTAATGGCGAATGGCCTTGGCGATTCGGATCACATTTCACTCCCGAGGCTGTTGCCACACGGAAGCAATAAACGCGGTAATTAACGTATGCCCGGTTTTTAATTAATAACTTCGTTAATTAAAGTCGTACGAATATGAAAATGGTATCGTCGGATTCCTTGATTTTTTTCCAATCCGTCGATATGCGTCTCGAATTTGACTTATAAGAATTTCCAGAGATATTTGAGAAAACAAAATCTGGCACGTAGCCAAATCCCTCTCATTAGGGAAAACGGTGAAAGAAAGTCAACAAAATGGCAAATGTAGGGAGAACGTAGGGGAAAAATTAGTTTTTAATTAATATCTCGGCTAATTAAAGTCGGAGAATTAAGCGAATGGTCAAAATGGCCTCCCACGGACCTCCCGAATCCAACGATACCTTCCGCTAAGCTCTGCACCCAGCCGTTCCGAAGAAGATGAGGTTACAAACACACAAACAAACAAACACACAGACGCGCACGGATTTTAATATAATAGACTAGCGGGCAAGCCCGCCAGCTGAGCGGGCTGAGCCCGCTTGTTCGCCCTGATTAAAAAGTTGGACAGAACTACCAGTGTTCATCTACGGCGTCCGCCGGGATTCGAAAGTTGGACCTAACTAAAAGTGTTTAATATTTTCTATGTTGCAAACCCGCCCGTTAGCGGGCTGTGCCCGCTTGTTCACCCGGACCCCCGCTTATCACGAAAACACCCACGCGTTCGCCGGGATTCGGAAGTTCGACCTAACTACCAGTGTTCAGTGATTTTCGTGCTGGCAAGCATGCCAGTTGAGCGGGCTGCGCCCGCTTTATTAGCGTATGCATCCGCATTCTCGAATACATCCACAAGATACTGCATGCACATTCCCCATCCGGAAAATGTCGAAAACACCCAGGCCGTGTAAGAAACCGCCAGCTGAGCGGGCTGCGCCCGTTTTATTCACGTTGCATCCAGAAGGTACTCCATACACGGTGCACACGCGAAAATCAAGAAAACACGCATGCGTTCGCCGGGGTTCGAAAGTTGGACCTAATTTCCAATATTCAGCAATTTTCTAGCTGGCAAACATGCCAATTCAGCGGGACGCCCGCTTGTTCGCCAGGATTCGAAAGTTGGACAGAACTACCAGTGTTTAAGTTTTCTATGTTGCAAACCCGCCCGTTAGCGGGCTGCGCCCGCTTGTTCACCGGGACGCCCGCTTGTTTCCCTTATGCATTCAATATACTTCACATGCAGAAAATCACGTAAACACCCACGCGTTCGCCGGGATTCGAAAGTTGCACCGAACTACCAGTGTTAAGGGATTTAGCCGCTCACCCTCTAATTGTCGTTGTACGAAGTGCAAATGCGCACGTGTGCACAAATGCATACAAAGGTGGACCGAACTACCAGTGTTAATTGATTTAGCCTCTCAACCGCTTATGGGCCCTTGTACGAAGTGTAATTGCGCGCGTGTATACAAATGCATACAACGAGTGAAAACTGTATTTGCATTTGAAAAGAAAAAAAATTAAACTGAACTAAAAAATCTGATATGTACAACGCATGACTTCCTTATAAGGAATACTATATTCCACGGAATTTTCCTGCATTTGAATAAGAAAAAATTAGTTAAAAGAATTAAAAAAAAAGTTTTTTCCAATTAAAACTCTACAATCGAAAAAAAAGTTGTGATATATTTAAATGATCTGTAATAAATAAATAATTTATAATTTTGTAAATAAATATTTTCTTGCCAAAGCAGGAAACAAAACTTTTATTCTGCAGATAATAGATATGACGTCATTATTTAAATTTAATATAAAACATTATATTTTAATCACACTTCAAAATAATGTTTGGATAACAAAACCTTACTAAGAAATTGCTGGTACAACAAATTTTAAAAATTCAAATATTATAATAAATCTATAACGATGTGTAAAGCCAATTAAAGAAATAAAAAAGGAATACTTTTCCGCAGACGATTCGGGACCGTTTACCAATGCGCATGCGCTTTCGTCGTGCGGAACCATCGAAACCCATAAAAAAAAATTTGCACCTGTCCGAAAAAAAAATGTACTGGAGCATTTTTAATGACCCCGCTAATTAGACTCGTAATAATCAAAACACTATGAAATTAACGGGAGACCTCGTTAGAACGTCTGGGAGGTTTAAGTTTCAAAATTTGAAGCAAATCGGCCTATTAGTTCCCGAGTTATTAATTTTTTGGGCATTTTAAATTAACATTTTTTTATCCTTCTTTTTTCTTAATGGCGAATGGCCTTGGTGATTCGGATCATATTTCACTCCCGAGGCTGTTGCCACACGGAAGCAATAAACGCGGTAATTAACGTATGCCCGGTTTTTAATTAATAACTCCGTTAATTAAAGTCGTACGAAGATGAAAATGGTATCGTCGGATTCCTTGATTTTTTTCCAATCCGTCGATATGCGTCTCGAATTTGACTTATAAGAATTTCAAGAGATATTTGAGAAAACGAAATTTGGCACGTAGCCAAATCCCTCTCATTAGGGAAAACGATGAAAGAAAGTCAACAAAATGGCAAATGTAGGGAGAACGTAGGAGAAAATTAGGTTTTTAATTAATATCTCGGCTAATTAAAGTCGGAGAATTATACGAATGGTCAAAATGGCCTCCCACGGACCTCCCGAATCCAACGATACCTTTCGCTAAGCTGGGGACCCAGCCGTTCGTGAGGAGATAAGGTTACAAACAAACGAACAAACACACAGACGCGCACAGATTTTAATATAGTAGAGTAGATTTAATGGATTATTACTTTTAATCTTCTTATGATTTTTTTAAAATTTGTTCTTGAATCTACTTTTGCTTTTACTTTTGTATTTGAAATGAAAAGAGAGTGTAGGGGATATGTCTTCTAAAGTAAGCGTGTTCAGATTAAGTGTGTTCTTAGTGAAAAAATTTTAATCTTATAGATTATTTGCTTTTTAACAGGATTCTTTTGGTTTAGTGACGAATATCTTTATTTTGATTGAGTATCAATTAGTGATTTGAATCTAGCAAATAATTTGATACTTACTTGGACGTAAGATGAAACACTCTCTTTTTTTTAGTTACTGTTAATTGATGGTAGACTGGTTTATCCCTTGATAAGTCGATTAATCTGCTATCAGTGACATAACTGGTTTTTCAATACTTAAAAAGTTTACTCTTGATTTTGGCATTTTTGCGTTTTGGTTTTCCTTAACTGTGTTTAAAGCAAGAAGGACTGAAAATTATATAAATTTTTTTTTAATTCTGAAAAATACATTTTCAATAAAGTTTTTTAAATTAAATTTCCGTTGCTTGGAGATGTACTATGAAGCGGTTTCTTTTTTTATAATGTATATGTTTTAGTGCAACATGAATATTTTGCACAATCTCTTTCGTAGTACTTACAGTATTTGTTTTGTCTTATGCACTTAACTTTCACATTCTTGCGATTCTATACTTTGAATATCGATAGCTTCATTTCGAGCTACGCTGACCATAAAAAACATCTTCGAAATCCTATATTGGTTCGCAATACAGTAATTAGAACGGGATTTGCTAAGAAGTGTCAACGATTCATCTTCTTGGAATTTGCATGATTCGTTTTTAGTTTCGATTTCTCGATATGTTATTCCTAACCTCTGCAAAAATTTGCAAACTTAATGACATTTTGATGGCCTGGCTCCGAAACTATGAACACTTATTTCGGTACAATGCAAATATACATCCATTCATTCAAATACAGAATTCCATATGGCGCCGCCACGTTAGGCTTAACAGAAAAAAAAACTTAACAGTATCGCGCTTTGAATTTAGACTTAATAGAAAGGGGGAACAAGTAAAAAACGGCATTGCGGTTCAAGGTTTAGCTGAAAAACAAGGTAAATGACTGTATCATACAGACTTAGTAAGAAAACGAACATGATTTTTTGTTCTGAACATTGCAATGTTTTCTGCAATTGCTTTCACAGCATCATGATGATATATATGATTTATTCATCAACATTGCACTTCATATCCAGTTTCCTTCTCTATTTTTCATAGATGCTTGATAGATTAAGGAAGAAATAGGTGTTGAATTACGTTTACTTCGAGAAAACATAGGGTTTGGTCAAAAATGACTAAAATAAACACCCTTCTTTATTACTTTCTGTGTGAAGAATGTAACTGAAGGAAGAATCCAGAGACTGCAGTAACATATCAGTCATCATAAGAATCAGGAGAATTACATTCTTAAGAATTACATTACTGAAAAATATAATTACGCCCAAATGGGCAAAAGGGTCTATTTGTCCAAAGGGTGAATTTGCCCAGAAGGGCTATTAATTTCGTTTTGGCATTTTGCGTTGAATTCACTGCAACTGTGGTTTCACTTTTCAGATTGTTGGCACCAAATATTATCGCCCTGTATTATATTTAAAGAGCTTAAATAATGAAGAATCTATAAATGTCTGTATGTTTCTCGCACTGTGATTAAACAACGGTACTTAAAGCCGTCAAATTTTGAATATTAAACGTTTCCACTCGAATATGGGCATCTGAAAGCCCAAATTTGAAATTTGTTTTACTATCGATTTCATATTTTGTAAAACTTTAACGAATTTTTGATTAACAAATTGAAGGATTTCAAAGCGAGCAACGGCAACGTTGTACAGAAAGAAAAAAAAATTATATCCGGCGCGAGACTGTGTATCGGAAATTCTAAAGATATGCTAATTTAAAATTATTTTGCAATAGTGTTGTTGAATTGAGTCTTATGGTTTCAGTGAGAAAAGCGTGATATTTAATAAATAAAGGTAATACACAAAATGTTTTTTTTAAAAATTCGCCCCTTTGGACGTAATTTAAAATCTGAAAACTTTCAGTTTTTTTTTTCTCATTTACAGACACATACACGTATCGAGAGCGTTTGGGAGAAAGCCACGTTGAGTTAAAAATATTTGAAGACAGCAAATCTTCAGAATTTCCGATAGACAGTCTCGCGCACTGGAGATAAAAATGTTTTATTCTCTAGAGTGTTGCCACTGCTTTCTTCGAAATTATTGAGTTTCTTAATAATTCATTAAAGGTTTAAGTAGAGACAATAAAACAAATTCAAAATTTCAAATATGGCCATCCAGATGCCTTGTGTTCGCTTACTTATATCATTAGAATTTCTGAAAGATAGACAGTAAGGTAAAATATTTTATTACTTTTTAGGTAAAATATTTTATTACGTTAAGTGTGTAGGCACTGCTCGCTTTGAAATCTTTGAGTTTCTTAATCAAAAATTCTTTAAAGTTTAAAAAATATGAAAGGTAATAAAACAAATTGGAATTTCACGCTTCGGTCTTCCAGTTGCTCATATTCGGGTGGAGGACTATATTATTCAAAATTTGAGGATTCTAGATACCATTGATATTTTACAATGCGAGAAACATACATACATTCATGTAGATTCTTCTCTATTTAAATTCTTTAAATATAATATCTAGCGGTAATATTTGGTGGCAACAAACTGAAAAGTGATGCAGCCGTTTATAGTGATCGGACACAAGATGCCCCTTTCAAACTAACAGCCGTTTTGAGCTAACGCCCATTTGGGCTAAAAATAAATAAAATTGTTTCTTCACGTGCAATAATTTGTTCTAACAAGACTTCAGATTGTTTAGAACCTTATTTATTTCTTATTCATTTACTGAAAGTTGTGAAAATTAGAACCGTTCATAGTTGAATTCTTTTAGGCAATTACAATGGCTCAAGTTTGTTTTGGGACACTTACATTTTTAAAATTTATTTGAAAATGTCTTGCACGAAATATTGAAATAGATACTTCAAGTATTTTAGAAATATGTTCTTATAGAGTTTGTATTTAATTTGCTATTTTTGGCAGAATTATAATTAAAATTGTTTTATATCCGCGTTCAATGCAGCACGAGACTTATTTTGAAAAAAAGCTACTGCGAAAAAATAAAAATTCAGGAGCACGCGCACTTAATAAATAGATATCTCGCAAATGTACTCTTTTGCTTTCCAGAAATCTCCAGAAAATAAAAATTACCAGAATGTTCTCGTGCATGATTAAAAAGCTTTGAAATGGCGGAGAGAAACATCTCAGTCCAGATGTTAGATTGTTTACTTCGCTGCTGTAATATTGAGATCGGTTTAGCTTTCTCTGGGTTTTGATATGTGTTCTATTTAACGTTTTAGTAGTTTAAACTATAACTACTGTGTGATATTGTACGAATATCTGTGAGAAAACGTTTCAGCATTTAGTTTTATTTCTTGTGATAAGAATAAAGTTTATTAACTTTTCATCAGTCTGTGCATTCAATCCATTACGAGTCCGTACGCAAGCAACAATATTATTTTTTAAGCTTTTTCTGTTGTAAAATAAATATCATGAAAATATTCGCTGTAATAAAAGTAATTTATTCAAAGAGTGTTTGTGAATCAGTAGCACACTTAATAACTCGGATACACGAGTCGTGTTGAGAAAGTTTAGAACATGATGTTACGCGTCATAAGCGTTTTTTAGTTTACATAAGAATTACCGTCTTCACTTGAACATTTTACTTGCGCTAAGCAAAAATAACAGTTGAAGTGATCATTGCAAGACGCTACAAATTAAGAAAAAATTCTGCTTGAAGTTTAATTGTTCATAATTTTGAAGATCGTAAAAGGATTAAGAACAAACCAAATGCCCTTGACATAAAACATTCAACAATCCTTGATGTTATAAACAGACGGAATTTGCATGAAACTATTGAAAATCATATGAAGGCTAGACCACTTTCCACCAAATTTAACCTGCGAAAAGTCAAACAAGATCCACTGCTGTAAACCTACTTGGGGATTCAGAAAAATTTTCAGATTTTTAACGGTCGTCCGAAATATTTTGTTAGGGTTTTTTACGCTCCCGCTGAGCTCACAGTCCACCAGTCTGCTTTACACTCACTCATACCAACCCACTTCTTTTAGCATTTTTAGCATTGCTATAGAGCATTGTTTTCTTCAAATTAGAGAGTAGTAGAGTACCACCTTAGTAGAAATCGCCAAAGCTTCAGAATATACCAAACTTTGGTAACCAGGGGTATAAGAATTATTCAGACAACCATGAGCATGAAGAACAGTATTTCGTTTCCAACGTCGACATTTTCATACTCTTTCTATTTGTTGCATACTACGTTCCAATGGCCTTTTTAGAAACATGATTATTTTTTGTCTTGAAGACGATTTTACAATTTGTGCTTGTAGAATTTTTATATATTTTGAAAGAGAGGTGAAATTTCTGCAAAATATCTTTAATTTTTTGCAAAATCGCTAACGAAACAATGCCTCTAATTCTTTTTCAAAGGATTGCAGCGAAATTTCCCCCAGAAGAAAAACAAAAACCCGCGTGTAACTAGTTTTACTGACTGTTTTTTGGAAGTATATAGATGAAAAGTAAAATATGTATGTAATAATATATACTTATATAATATATACTATTTTGCATTAATAGAAATTATTATTTTTTTCCCGTTAAAGTCGCTAAACTACGTTAAGGTGATTGCGATAATATGTAAATACCAAAATTCTGAATTAAGTAGCATTAGGTAGCTTGTGCAAAAAAATATGCTTCCAAATTTCAGATTTCAACCACTTCGTTCAAAGATTTTAAAATATTTTTAATTATGCTGTACGTAAGAAATATTCATTTATTATGATGATATTAACTTCTGATATCAACCTCCCAGTATTATACACATGCAGTTAAAGCATGTAAACATAACTATGATACGTTGTTATTGTTGGTTTGTCCATGAATTTCCTGAAAGAATGTTTGCCAGAGCCTCAGTGATGTTGGATTTTTATTTCCCCCCCCCCAGTTTTGATCAAGACCCCCTCGGGGGGTCATCCGAAGGTCTCCCACTCCCCTCACCTACCACCAATCCGCATGAAAAGACATTCGGCTCGCCGTTCATTTAGAGTGCCCCCATGCAGCAAGAAACACTGTACATTTACAAATATCCATGGCTTCCACGGGCCCTTCGGTAGCGTAATAGGCTCCATTAACTACTAGCAATTAACTACTGTATTAGCAATTATTCTTCTGACGCTCGAAGATAGTATTTATAAAGTACAAACTTGTGTCGTATATAACACACATTGGATTCTAACGACGTCATTTCTTAGCATAGTCTCTTAGAATTAGACATCGCACCTTCATTGCATTAACTATTCTTGAACTGACACTTTTATTAACCTGAAGACAGATTACTTGCTCTGCAAAGCACGGCAGTGTGTACGTTAGAACTGCAGTGGCTCCCAAACGTGTTCGTACACTTAGGAATTTCATTGAAATAAGGCTCTATCCATTAATTAAAAGTAAACTTTCTGAATGAGATTTTAAGAATAAGATCTACAATCTATTCGTAACAAAATTACATGATATATTTTTTAAATTTAGCGAAACTTTATTTTTAAGAAATTAATAATCAAAACATGACAAAGATTTTATTTCACAAAAGTCTTCGTACACTGAATTATTTTTGGATCAAATCGAAATTAGAATGATAGTTTGTCTTTTTTTTTTAATTTTTGCGCTGTGGTGACATTTAAAAAACCGCTTGTTTTAATTTTTTATTCTTTACTTCATAATATTCTACTTATTATTGAAAAATGGGTCGAAAGGAAATTACAAACCGCATTCGAAAATTGATAATGTTTCACCATAGTAATGGTAAGTCAATTCGAAATTAGTTAATTTATCCCAGTCTACAATGCAGTATGTGATAAAATGCTTTAAAGAAGAAATTCAGATTGAAAATAAAGTAAAAAAAGGTCGACCGAGAAAGTTAACTAAACTTGATAAGAGATTTATTATTAGAAAATTTGTGAAAAGCCCACGTTTGAGTGCTGTAAAAGTTTCTGCAGAATTTAATGCAAAGTTTTCTACTTCAATATCACCTGAAACTGTTCGACGAGTTCTTAGAGTAGCTGCATTACATGGGCGTTCAGCCCCTAAAAATGTTTTGTTAGTGAGAAAAACAGAAAGCTTAGGCTTTCATTCGCAAAATCGATGATAAATACACCAGAAACGTACTGGAATAATGTCCTATTTGCTGACAAAAACAAATTTAACATTTTCGTTTCCGAGGGTCGAATAACTGTACGGAGGAGAAAAAATAAGGAACTTCATTCTAAGAACTTAGTTGGAGCAGTTAAGCATGGCGGTGGAGGTGTTGTTGTGTGGGGGTGCATGGCAGCATCCGGACTAGGTAATTTGGTATTTATTGATGGTATAATAAATCATTCTCTTTATTTAAATATTTTCACAGACAATTTAAAATTGTCAGCCCGAAATTTGGTTATGGGAAACAATTTTATTTTTAATCATGATAACGATCCTAAGTATACGGCTCTCAACGTTCGTCTGTGTTGTCTCTATAATTGTCGACAGGTTTTGAAAACACCACCTCAGTCGCCAGATTTAAACCCCACAGAATACATTTGGAAAGAACTGGAGGTTAGAGTACGAACAGACGACATCAAAACGAAAAGCGAACTCAAAACAGTCATGATGGAAGAATGGATGAACATTGATACAGAAATTACAAAAAAAAAAAACCCAGTAAAATCTATTCCCATACGTTCAAAACTGTTGTGGATGCTAAAGGATATTCTACTAAATATGAAAAATAAAAATTGCTAAAGGATATAATACTAAATATGAAAAATGAAAATATTCACTAACATGTCAAGATTTTTTTGAAGTGTACGAAGACTTTTGTGAGATAAAATGTTTGTCATTTTTTTATTATTAATTTCTTAAAAATAAAGTTTCGCTATATTTAAAAAATATTTCATGTAATTTTGTGACGAATAGATTATAGATCTTATTATTCAAATCTCATTCAGAAAGTTTACTTTTAATTAATGGATAGAGCCTTATTCAATGAATACCTAACCTTTACTAAGGATAATATTCTTCATGTAAACTTTACTATCATGATAATATATATGTATAGATATATATATATATGAATATGCATGAAAGTATGTATACTTTTATTTATTTTGGAGTATGCATGTATATATGTGTGTATATATTTGTGTTTGTGTTGGTTTTTTTATGTATTATCTATATTTAGATGATACCGTTCTTCAAGTGCCTTGTATGTACATGTATATATCTTTTTTGCATTTAATAAATGTCGTCTGCCCTGCGGGGGCGGCCTAGTGTTGCGGCCTGGCAGCTGGTGATTAACTCCCGCTGGGTTGGTAACCAATTCTGCATGAATATAACAAGTATACCTGGGTTTGAAGCCAACTCAGCGGTTTAACTCCCCTAACTACTATACTGTCTGAACGGCCACTATGATACGTATTTGTGTAAGTAGCTGAAGTAATTTGATGATTATGTAAAGCAATCAAAGAACGCAATGTACCTATTCTCAACGAAATTCTTTTCAACAGGTTGTTCTGCTTGAAACAGAGTAAATTCTTTAACACTGTTTCTGTTAATTTACATTGCTTTCAACAATTTTGAGAAGAACTATGTAAAGCCTACTTGATTCACGCTTTTCTTAACGGGTTTGAGAATTGTAAAAGCCGCGATAGAATCTTCCTATTTCATATGTACTTGCTTTCTTCCTGATACACGTTTCGTTCATACGCTAACCATCAACAGCAGTTACAGCAACGGAGGCATCCTAACGACTGAAGCTAGCTCGCCGATCGATGATGTGGTACTACGGAAATGGGGAAGCTGTAAATAAGCATTTTATTGTTGCCACTCGGAGCATTGTAAATTACGAAGGGCTGCTGCTTTCTGCCGGCGTAACGGGGACTCGTTAAACCCCTACTCATGTCCACAGTTCATTCATTCGTAATGGTGCAGCCCCGCTCAATGCCCAGAAAGGCAAGAGTTAAGCCCCGTTGCTGATTGCCTTCTAGTCCTCGGAATTACTAAGCTGGTATCTGTTGGGAATTGCAGAAGTTTCAAAACGAGGCAAAAATCACATGCCTGGGGTATTGGTTCGGGATTGGTTGCAAAGGAATGCGTGAATCGTTGAAAATACTATCGACATTGCACTGAAATAATGTAAATAGGCCTCTCTATTTTTGCATTTATTTGTTTATTTGCAGACTCAAGATATTTGTATTAATTTGCTTATTTTAGTGGTGTATATTAGCTTTGTGTGAAATTGTTCAAATGGAGCTATTACGAAAGTATTAAATAAACATTAAAATAATTCCACAAAAATTTAAAAAAGTAAATGTGAAAGCTTTCGATTTTTATATTACTCCCAAACAGGCGTTTTTTTAGCGTTTTATGTGTTACCTTTATTTATTAAATATCATGTTCTACACACATAAACCATAAAATTCAATTCAACAGCAATATCGCAAAATAATTTTAAAATGAACATATCTTTAGAATTTCGATACACAGTCTCGCGCGCTGGAGATAATTTTATTTTTCGTATAATGCTGTCATTACTCGCTCCGAAATCGTTAAGCTTGTCAATAAGGAATTCGTTAAACTGTTACAAAATATGAAATCGATAATAAAACAAATTCCACATTAGGGCTTCCAGATGCCCATATTTAATGGAAGATTACGTTATTAAAAATTTGATGCCTCTAGGTACCGTCGTTTTATCACAATGCGAGAAACATACATACATTTACGCAGATTCTTAATTTATTTAATTTGGTATTTAATTTGTTTAAATATAATACACGGCTGTAATATTTGGTGGCAAAAGTATGAAAAGGGAATCAACGCAGATAGTGAATCGACGCAAAATGCCAAGACGAAATTAGCAACCCTTCTGGGCTAACGCCTTTTGGGCTAAAAATGTGAAAGCTTTGAGAATTTATTTTCCTACCAAAGAGGCGTTTTTTAACGTTTTGCGTGTTACCTATATTTATTGAGTATTGTAATCTTCGCACTTAAATCACATAAAATTCAATTCAACAACAATATCATAAAATACTTAAAAACAGCGTATCTTCAGAACTTCCCATAGACGGTCTTATGCTCTGGAGATAATCTTTTTTTTTTTTGTTGTTATTTGAAATTGTTGAGTCTGTTAACCAAAATCTCGTTAAAGTTTTACAAAATATGAAATAGATAATAAAACAAATTAAAAATTCGGGCTTCCTGATGCCCACGTTAGGGTGGAGGATTACGTTATTAAAAATTGGATGACTGTAGGCACAGTAATTGTTTCGCAATGCGATAAGCATTACATACATTCCTGCAGACTCTACATTAGCTAATTTCTTTAAACACAATACAGGGCGATAATGTATCGTGGTATAATAATTTATAACGTGGTACGCCATTTATAGTGAAAATGCAGTTTCGAGACTAATAGCCCTTCTGACCTATCCCTGATTTGGGCTAAATATTTCTAAAATTAAATACAATGTGAAACACAGATTTTGTCAATAAGAGTAGTGTAAGAAAAACTACATGTAATTTGAAAATTTTGCATAATAAACTATAAACAACTTTCTTGTCATCTTGTACTACTGTAACACTCGTTCTTTATATGTTTTACTGGCTCCTGAACGGCTGAGCTAATAAGTCAGTTATATCTCTTTAAAATCCCGGGGAAAGAGCTTCTGCTTCACAGTTTTCGTTTGTGTAATGGGAATTTGAACCAGTTTCCTTAGGCAGTTTTATCCGAAACCATCTTTCCTTAGCCTGATAATTTTAATGTGTTTGCTTTACTCTAACAAATTCAATCGAACTGTTGTTTTTTTTGTTGTTTCAGGGTTCAACAGCAACAGAGCGGATATAGCGGCTAAATACTGGTAGTTCGATCTTGGTTCGAATCGCCTCAAACCGGTTTTGCGGCTATTAGCGGGCCATGCGTAACATTAATAGCAGCCAAATTGAATCATAAAGTGGCCTACAAAATATATATCGGTAAAATAATAGTGGTATAAATATATAGTGATATCAATTATAAAGTGGCCTACTCCTTCCTTTAAACAGATAACTCCAATGCGCTTTGTGATATTCGTGCCAACCAATAAACACATAGTACTTCAAATTTGATAAGTAATATACATGGGTACGAATAAATCCCTGACGCATTTTAAAATTCATAACAAATTAACAATTCAACCGGTGCCAGATGTTACTATATGTAATTAAGGAAAAACCTTTACATTCTTTTTTGCATATTCATAAACACTGAAAGAGCCCGCTTTTCTTGGTATACGTACAGACAACTACCTTTACAACACTGAAAGAACTTCCTTCGAAGTTCCGTATTAACTGACGTCACAGAGGAATGAACATCCTGATGATTATCTCTTTGAACAAGGCAACTGTCAAGACCATTTGCGAGAGCATTTCTGTCAACAGTTACCACACAGAGACTATTTGGGAAAGCATATAAGGTATTTCTTCTGCATTCTTAGCATGCCTTCGTGGTGTAATGGTCAGCACACTAGGCGCGTATTCGAGAGGTCCGAGACTCGAGTCCCGGAGAGGGCATTGCTCATTTTCCATGTCTCCTGATTTGAAATAACCTAATATATCTTCAAGCATATCACTCAGAGGTAACTCTTAGTGAATAAGATGTACAAGGCAAAGCGTGATAGCCACCCTAGTCTTCAGATTTAATCCCTTCTAACTTTTTTTGTAGACGGTTTTCAAGGATACTGCTTTTAACCTTCGCCAATCATCGTTAAGTTCCGTATATTCACAAACGTTCTGGCTTTGATGAATCGTTATACACTGGCAGTCATGCGAAAGGAAACGGATGGTCGAGTAGATGATTAGCGTATTAGAGAAGGGGGCCCACACTGAATGTCTGTAAAACATGTGAAATATTACTGGAGAATTTTGCTTTTGAAAGAAGCATTTTGTCTCTCTTTCAGCACAACAAAATTTTAGATCGGTTTCGTAGTGTACATTTGTTATAGATTCTTACAAATTTCACAAAATTATGAATAACGTGATATTATAAAAATATTTACACTGCGGAAAAAATTATGGAACAGTTCTATATCTCCCGTTCTAGTGGGCCGACTGACGAAATTCAACTTGCGTTCTTCATGTCTCGAAAGCGCGACTTAGGATATGTATTAGATTTATATATAGCTTCGGTCTAATATAGGTATTTTGACACAAAATCGGACCTTTTCTCAAATAACATACCAATTTTTTTCCATATTTCTATTCTACTACTCAAATCATGCCTAAATATTAAAGTTTGTAAAATTTGGAGCGAAATTTACGGAGAAATTCAAAAATTTAACTTTGCGAATTTTTTTTCAGTTTGAACCAAGTATAATTCACTCGACGAACTTCTTAATATGCGGCAACCTATTTTTCTTCCCTTCCATAGTGCAGGGAAGGAAAAAAAGTCACATCATTCCTGCCTCTTTACATTGTGGATGAGAGGAAAAAAAGTCACATCGTTCTACTTTCAAATAGTAATCACATAAAATGTGATTACATTTTCTTTATTAACGCTTTCAACGAATATGCCAAGTTTCAAAACGCGCCAATATATAAATTCACGTATATCTTCGGAAATTTTGAATAAAAAGCTCTAATGTTTTGCAGGTGTAATTCGAAATACATCTACTTTAAGATGATTGTAAACATTTTATAGGATATGATTCATATAGTGTTGTTCTAACACAGGTATTTTGACAAATCGGACTTTTTCTGAAATGACATGACAATGTTTTTCTATATTTCGATTCTGCGACTCAAATTAGGCAAAACTGCCACGTTTTGTAAAACTCGCAAGAGTAGTTTTTAAAAAATTAGCTCTTAAAATGTTAGCTCCTCAGTGTTAATTGAATTTGATATATATTTATAAATATCTCTTTTTTATATACTTATTTGATTCTCCCTTTCCTATTTCGAAATTTAAGTTCATTCCAAATAAAATTCGCCTATGTTTTATGATTTATTTTTAAAATTTATATTTTTAAATAATTTTTATAAATTTTTCGAAAAACATTTTGAATTATAGCCTATAAAAGTTTTGCCATCATCTTAAAGTAGATGTATTTCTAAGCATTTCTGCAAAACATTAGCGTTTTTTTATTAAACATTTACTAAGATATACGTGAATTTACACTGATACGTGAATTAAAAGGCGCGTTTTGAAATTTGGCGTATTTATTAGAAGCGATGAAAACGAAAATGTGGGTTACGCTATTAAAAATTAGAGTTCTTCATTCAAAATTTCCTACAATTTACATACTGGCGCGTTTTGAAATTTGGCATATTCGTTACTAGCGATAATAATGCCAAATGTGGTTTACGCACTTTGTTAAAATTATTTGAAAGTATGAACAGTAATTTACATTCCTGCCGAAAAGTTAATTTTTGCATGATTTTATACGTTTTCTTCAGAGCAAGCAAAAAACATTGAAGTTTTTTCTTAAGGACACATTAAAAAAGGAAGGAAAGAATAGAATGTATTTAATTTTGTACACTGCGCAAACACAAAATGGGACAGTTCTATATCTTCCTTCTACTGGGCCGATTGAAGAAATTCAAGTTCCAAAGCGCGACTTAGGATATATATTAGATTTATATATAGTTTTGTTCTAACAGAGGTATTTTGACACAAAATCGGACTTTTCCTGAAATAAATACGCTGCTTTTCAAATTTTTGTACATTTTCTGTTGAATTGTACTGGCGCCAGTGCGAAGAAAATTATATTTAATAATAAAGCTAAAAAGACAAAAAAAAAAGAATAGCAGGAGTGAGCGTAACAGAAGATTAGTAGACTGCGAGCTCAGAGAGAGCGTAAACCATAGCAAGCCCTTTTCCCCGACCGTTAAAATCTGAAATCGTTCAGATTTTACTTTTTATATTTTTATAAAGTTTTTAAGGGTTATTTAGTATCGGAAGGCATTACCATTTAGCCCATGACACATCTTTAGCGTCTCCCATATTTTTACCTGTACATTTCTTAGAAGATTGCACCGAGTTGCACTTGAGTACATATTAAGATTTAACGTGGTATAAATAACTGTGTATTAAAGTGTCAAGGTAACACGGCCTGAAATTAAAACCCTAATGCATATAATCTCAACGTCGTTTATAAAAAGCATTCTGATGATGAACATTTCAAAGTCTTAAGCACTTGTTTAACATTATGAAAATAAAAATAAAGTTATTTAACCCGGCGGAAGGCGCACCAAGAAAAGTTACTTGAGCGGGCGCGTGGGGTTTCGCATACCCCAATATTTAAAATAAGATAAAAAAAAGGTTTTATTTAGTTTTAAATCAGTTTTCTTATTTATTATACGTGAATAAACCTTAGGTTACCAAAAATTAATTTCCAATATTAAGCTTATAGATTTAAAATAAAAATAAATGAAAATAATAACAAAACAGACATCATACCTTTAAGTTTTGTTGCATCTCTAATGCACAATGCTTATTTTATCTGGTTACACTTTGAACATAATACATTAATATGTTCTTGGCAAAGAAAGATTTCACATTTTATACATCTCATTCGAGTTTTTCTATCCTTAGCTCGAGGACATTCACCACATCTTTTATATTTAGTTATTTCGAATTTCATAGATTCGTTTGAATTATTCGTAGAAACTTCTGCTCTTCTTTTGCACGCCGTACGTAAATTTCTCGCTAACGTATTAATATCTGATCTTTGTTCAATACGATTTTTAATTAGTTCTAATGCTAAGTCCTTCAAAAACAGGCGTCTGCTTCTATATCTGGTTGGTGGATTAGCAGTTGAAAGCAATATGATTCGAGCATTTATTGCAGCAATATTCAGAGCAGAAAAAAAAATTACCATTGGCCATCTCCTTGTTATTCTGGCAACTGAATAACTTGCTGCCATTTCGTCTACCGTATCCACTGCTCCCTTAGTCATATTATAAAAACATATCATTTCTGGCTTTTTCTTTTCTCCAGTAGTATCATCTATAGCATCATCGTTATGTAATGTTGAAAGCATAAGAACAGTTTTTCCTTTTTTAGGAACATAAGAAATTAATGTTTTATCTTTTTCAAAACCAAAAAGTGTAGAAAATATTTCCCTTCCCTTAGAAGTAACAAAAGTAGGAGGAATTTCCCTTTTGTTTTTCCGCATTGTTCCTACAAGTGTCAGCTTTTCTTTTAGAAGATCCGCAGCTAGTGGGTAACTCGTATACCAGTTATCTGTAGTAATGTTTCTGCTAGATTTATGCAGTGGTTGAATTAATCTTTTCACAACGTCAGATGGACTAGTACTGACCTTGAAGGGACCATCTGGCTGTGTACCGCAGTATATTTCCATATTAGAAGTATAAAAAGTTCTTGAGTCTACCAGTGCAAAAATCTTGATTCCGTATTTTGCTGGTTTGTTCGGCATATATTGCCGGAACCCACATCGGCCCCGAAAGGGTTCAAGTTTCTCGTCAATAGTGACGTACTCACCTAAATTATAAGAATCTTTGCAATTTGAAATAAATTTTTCAAAGAAATCTCTAATTGCGGCTAATTTATCAAAGAGTTTTCTCTGTGGCCTGTCTAGCAATTTGTCGAAACGCATGCAACGTAAAAGAAATAAAAATCGCTTATAGGGCATTGTTGTGTGAAAAATTTCAATACCTGTACCGTCAGTAGCCCAAAGGTCCTTTACGTTGAGATGCGATGACTTGTGAAGACCACATAAATATAAAAGTCCTATAACTGCTTTTATCTCGACCACGTCAGTAGGTTTTGCATCTCTTTCACGTTTATAATGTAAAACTATCTCAGAAATATATAAATTCGTACATTCTACAATTATTGACAATATACTATTATCAATAAGAATATTCCAACTACTAAAGGGATCAGTAACATTTCTGGCTTCTCTTACAGGTCCTGGAAGATGAGTCATAATATTATGCGAACGAACTCTTACATTTTGCCTAAATTTCTTTTTTTTCCACACCGTTTTTCCATCTTTTCCAACAAAATCATCAGAATCATCATCATCTTTAGTATTATCCAGTTCATCATCTTCTTCTGTATCTGTATTATGTTCACTAAATATTTCAATGTCAGTATCACTTTCAATTTCCGAAATGCAATCTTCATCACTTTCAACAGTTTCTAATAAATCTCGCAGCCGTTGCATCTCTAATTCATAGGGACTCATTCTTTTTGCCATAATGCACTAAAAATCTTTAAAAATATAATTTTAGCTACTTTAAAATCCCTTGCGAGTAGAAATACTTATTGTTATACTCTAGAATTTAATTTCTGAAATAAATATTCCGTCAGGAAAACACTTACGTGGACAGGCGCGTGGGGTGTGTCATACCCCAGTTCCAACAAATGCCAATAAATCTTTTTCTGAAACACATATGCAACAGTAAATCGGATCTGAAGGTCATACACTACTAGAAACTCAGCTACTGAAAGGTGCATAAAATTGCGGTTTCACAAGTTGGGAATATTCCACTATTTTGTAGGGGTGGGGTATAATACACCCCACGCGCCTTCCCGCGGGTTAACATTATAAAAAGGGAAAAAAACAGAAAATGGCAGTTCTAAAAATGGGCTAATACCAGTACAAAAAGACACAATACCTGAATTATAAAATAAAGAAGCTGAATGAACTACTCGTTTTAAGCATTCGTTTTAACAATAAGATAAGAAAAATTTCTTCATTTGAGTAACCAAAAAAATTCTTAAAAACTTAAAAGACGCGTGAAGCACTTTTATTGCTTCAAAAGGAAAAGATAGCGTGAAATTACTTTATTGTGGTCTAATGAAACAAATAACAAAAAAGCGTTATTTGGAAACTAATAAAATAGCTTTTTCAATGCAACGTTAATTTAATACGCAAACTTTCAACAATATGACTTTCTTTATTACTTTTTTTTGGGAAATTAAAGAACTAATAGCTTTTGCTTTATTAATGAAGAATAAACTTAAATAAGCACAGAATTATACCGTTTTTAACTCCTAAGAAAATTAAAGCGAAAATGATTCTGTTTCAATTCGATAGAAAAAAAGAGGCTTATTAAGTCTTCGAGAATAATAAAGAAAAGTACGTAATTAAACCTTAATTCAGATGTTTAATTTGACTTTAAAATCACAATAACACATGAATATAAAAGATTAGTATGCAAGTTTGTACGCATTTTTTTTTATATTTCTTAAAAACTAAATGTAAGAGTTTTTCAGTTGCTATAAATTTAAAATTATGTTAAATTAGTGCAAAATTTAATCTAATTTGTATCATAATTAAAAAACAAAATTGGTTTAAAATAACGTTGACGAAAATTAAAGCATAGGACATTATGGGAATAATAAATGTGCAAAATCGCGGATTGTTAAGGACATAATTTGCCACAGCAATTAGACAAGTTTCTTAATTTCATTTAAATTGTTCTAAATTTTCAGTTAAGCAATAATTAATAAATTGGTACATAATAATAGTTTTACAATCTATGCTATAAAAATCTGTGCCCGTCTGTCTGTTTGCTTGTTCGTGGCATTATCTCCTCTAACCGACGGGAAGTTAAGTTTCGAGAGATGTACTCTCGGATTTCAAAAATTCATGGGAAGCCAATTTGACCAATCTTATCTTCGTACGGCTTTAATCAGCCGAAATATTAACTAAAGACACTGATGACGCTAATTTTTGCACTCATTTTTCCGAGTGACAACAGTCTCGCGCGTTGGAGATAAAAACCTGCTTTATTTAGAACAGTCTTGCCACCGCTCGCTCTCAAGTCATAGACTTTGTTAACAAAAATTTGTAATTTTTGCGAAATATGAAATAAAAACTAGCACTGACAAACATTAAATGTATTATTATATCAGGTCATATTATGACGGTGAAGAAAGCACGCGATTGCGTGTGACGTATTTAAACAGAAATATCCATTTCACGCTCCCGAATACATTTGAACGATTTTCTTGCCTAACGTCTTAACGTACGGACAGAATAAAGGACTCTGTTTTCCATAAAAGGACTGTAAATGGATTTAAAGTGCATTCAATATAGATCTTTTGTAACGTCTATAGGTACATACGTATGTATGTTTATACGTATGTATGTATCTCGCATTAACTCTAAAATGATTAGCCATAGAACAATAAAATTTTGTATAGTGACTGCTATAATACTTTATCACTGCAATCGGCAGCACAAACGTATCCATAATCATACATACTCACCTCTTGCCCGTCTTAAAAGTTCTGATCCGGCTTTTATTTATCTTTAGTCATAACTATATACTTCCAATTGCAGAAGTGTTAAAAATGGTAAACATATTCATGTTTCCGCAATTTCAAATTTAAAATAAGTTTAATTTTTCAAAAATAACGAAATCTAAATTTTGATGCAGTTTTCCGTTTTCTACAGCTATGTTTGGGAAGTTTTATGCTCGTTATGAAAAAATAAAATTTGAAGGCATTGACCCCCTTATAACAAAAGTTGATTTTGCATTACCTCTAGAGGTCAGTTAATTAAGTTAGAATAATTCAAGGAAATAAGTTTAAATGAAGTGTAGAAAAAATGTGTGTTATTTGATAGCCTGCAGAAGGATGTCTACAGTAGATTTTCTATTATTTATGAACAAAATATAACTTATAAAATGGAAAGGAAGCCAAAGAAAGATTCTTAACCAATTTGCAAATTCGCCAATGAGTTGGAAACGTTCCCGAAGGTGCGAACAATTCGAATGTGTTAATAGAGGTTTTACAATTATCTGAGATATTTTTTAAAGTTGGAATTTTGCCTAAAATTATTTTGTTTTTGAAGATTTATAACTTTATGGAATAAGATCATTCATACGTGAAGGAAAATTTAAATTGTCTTATTCAGAATTCATTAAATTATTAGTATTGCATATCTTTGCCATGTTTCGGTGATTTTTAAGTTGGGATATGGAAATATGCTTTAGAAAACCACTCATAGAGTTAAACGCATGTTCAGATTTGAAACATTAATAGATGTTCCGAATGCAAAAATTACAATTATGATAATTGCCATTGTGGTTTGTGAAAGTTTCATCGTTGTTGCCAACTTTTTAACTAAAATTTGCCAACTTTTTAACTAACTTTTTACTGCATAATGCACCACGTATTACTATTATTATAATTATATGTATGATAAATGTAATAAATATATATGTATGTATTGTAAAAGTAATAAATTATTTAATACATATATCATACATAAATCTGTATGATATATGTATTAAAATTATTTGATTTTATTTAATGGATTTGCTCCTTGCGTTCTTAAAATAAGAAACAATAGAAAAAAATAATTCCATGACTGAAAGTTTTATTTGTGAAATCATGTTTTAGCCGAATGCTATTTTATGCTTTTGACACTTGAAGCTGTATTTCTATCAATGAAAGCTTATACAGGCTGACTATGCCGTGTTTGTGTTTGACAGCACTAGCTTACACTATACAGTGCTTCTGTGTCTAATCGCAACAGTACCGGTGCTTGTCTAATGAATGTGCATGTATAGAATTCCAAGATGCAAGGAGGTGTGCAAGCATAGCAGGTCGTATATGCATGGAGTGTTTGCTGCCCTGTAAACACAAGTGGAAACCCTCAGTCAGGAGTTGAGGAGATAGCGAATCGAGTTTGAACAGCTCGTGAGTAGTTTAGTCACTATTCATATACCTTTCTATTTGAACGCCGTGGTCAATAATGTCTGTAATACAGTGATAGTGGTTCTGTGTGATATAATGCTCTACATTTGTGTCGGTTCAAAATGGGCGACCGATGAGTTCAGTATTAGTAGGATAGCAGTGATTACATGTAATCAAGTTGGAATTGTATAATTTTACTAAAACTTTTAAAATCATTGGATAAAAATAAAAATATATTGTATAATACGTTGATAAGAATTTGAGACAAATGAAAAAAAAATTAGTATTAAACTGTAAGGTGCACTTCGCAAAGAAAAAACTGAGACAGTTCTAATTTCCCGTTCTACTGGGCCGATTGACGAAATTCAAATTGCGTTTTTTATGTATCGAAAGCGCGAGTTAGGATGTCTATTAGATTTATATATAGCATTACTCAAATATAGGTATTTTGACACAAACTTCGACTTTTTCTGAAATGACATGCCAATTTTTTCCATGTTTCGATTTATTTGCCTAAGGGAAGGGATGCTTTCATGGAGAACTTTCTTAGGGAAAATGACGCTTCCACTGGTTACACATGGGGAAAACTACGAAAATGTACATGCAGCCAGTCCGTTAGCCGCGATGCCAAACCTGGACCGACGGTTACTGTTAGGCGATTTTACTGCTGGGACACTGAGCGGCTAATAGTTTTAAGAATTTTTCATGTATATAAGTAATTATGCTGAAGTATCTTTTGTACAATATAATATGAAACGTCTGAAGAGGGTGAAGCTCTTATCGAAAATAAGATTACAGGGCAAAGTGGGGAAAAGTGTATCTTGCTAAATTGGCAAGATATCGCGAAGTTGGAGATGGTTTTGGTGACTGATTTTGGTCCCAAATTTCGAGTGAAATCGCCCAAAATCATCAAACTTAGCAACCACTAGGCAACATTTCGGTCCAGTCCCTGTATAACTGTAATTGATACTGTAATTAAATAAGTGTAAGTGATCTTTATATGGAACGTATCCGCCCTTATTTGTATCTTTACCTTGCAGTAGTTTTGAGATGCGTTGCAGTAGTTTTGAGAAATAGAAGAGTTTTCTTTGCGGCCGGGGGGTTGGAGGGAATCTGTATAAGCCTGGATTAAGCATTAGCTCTCAGTTTTCAGTTTCTTTAAATTCGGAGTACTGGAAAATCTCCGTGCGAGCTTCGCTTTTCATTGTGTTGTACTTAGCGTTCTGAGTAGTTTCTAGTTATAACTACTTATTGTACTAGTTATAACTACTTATCTGTTATACTGAGAAGAGCTGGTCGTGTACTTTTGTGTAAAGTTCCAGAGCTTTGAAGTGCTTGTTTTATTAAAATAAATTTTATCAAGTTATCATCGTTTCTGTGTGCATTTAATACATTACGAACCCGTATTCACGCAATATGCATCTTATGTGCAAATAAAGTCATTTGTAAAAGCCAGCGAAATTTGATTTGTATGTTTCCGAAACCGGACTTTAATGAAGAAAATTTACTAAAATGTGTTTCCAGGACTGAATTTCTGCTACGAAAAAATTTGAAATGTTGCAAAACTGTCTTTAACCATAAAGTTTATCAAAAAAATGTTTTATAGTAAACGATGCTTATCTCTTTATTTGGCACGGTTGCTTCGAAGCAACATGTATTTTCACCATTTACTAATTAGAAGGTTAAAGAAAATGTCAAGATGTAACCCCGCTCCACTTAAGCTAATGAACGACATGTCAATCAAGTCAGAGATCGGTGCTTAGCGATCGTCGTTTAGAAACTGAGGATATCTGCAATAGATTCCTACAGGATTTGGATCCTGTCAAGCAGTTTAAAAACGTGTCTGGAATATTGGTACTTAGCTTTTTCAGTTCTTCCAAAAAACAGCAACGTGTTCATGTAATTCAATCTTTCTTAAAATGCATAATCACCGATGATAAAATATAGATATACGGTTTGAATCACTAGATTTGTTTTTCAAATTTCATGAAAGAAATCCTGGAATACACTTTCTCAAGGAAGATAGATTTCTAGACGCTAGGATGTTCTTTTGCTACATGATGCACTGAGCAATCAGGCCGACCAATGAGAAAGCAGAACTCCTCAGTGCATATACTATTCAATTTTCATTCTCTTCACAAATGTGGGAAATCTGACAGACTACCCACATCAACATCGACCAGCCTTCACACCTCCCCGGTCTTAAAATTAGAAGCAAAGTGCTTGAATCTGTTCTCTTCCTGTCGGGTACTTATCTCTCGTGGATAATTCTCTTCACGGTCGCATGACAGGTCAAGCCCTAATGGTACTCTTTCAATAATTAGCAAGAACACGGGAAACTATCACCTGCTCCAGGCCAGTATACTAACCAAGTAGCAAAGTATCAAAGATGAATCGATGAGTGTCCGCTCGATTCAAAAACGTGGCGGAGAAAACAACGCAAGGCGAAAACGTCCTAGGAGAAAAGAAAGCGAAGAGAAAACATCGGAGTTCTAAAAACATCGTGGTACAAAATGTTGTGGTCGAAAATAAAGCGATTCAAAAACTTTGCAGTTTAAAAACATCGTCGTCGTGGTGGTAAAAAATAAACTATCTAAAAATCATAGCATGACGATAACATCGCATACATGAGTTTTCAGGTTTTAAACGTTGTAGCTGCATATTCGCATAATGATTTGCGAAAGCAAGAACGAAACAGTGGTATTTTTACTTATACATTTCATATCTTTGAATGAACTAATAGATTTTTGCTGAAAAAGTAAGAAGAAAATTTAAGCATTTAAAAATTGAAAATGAGTATAAAATTAATGCAGCTTATAACACTGAATAGAATTTTAAATTTACATAATTAATTAACCTCAGGAAGTTATTTATCTTTCCTTTGCTATATATGTTTAGGTTGTACTTTTCATGAACAATTATCAGGAAATTTTATAAAAAAAATATATGAGGAATTTATTACTGATTTTCAATTTTTAAATGTTTACATTTCCTTCTTATTTTTCAGCAAAATTCTGTTAGTTCATTCAAAAATATGAAATACAGAAGTAGAAGTATCTCTCCTTCCTTCTTACACTCCCAAATGATTATGCGAATATACAATTACAGCTTTTAAAACCTGAAAGAGCAAGTGTGCGGTGTTATCGACATGCGATGATTTGCAGTGCTTTTTTTTTATCACGAGGTTTTCGACGAGGATGTTTTTAAACTGCGAAGTTTTTGAACCCCTTTATTTTCTTCCACGATGTTTTGTACCACAATGTTTTAGAACTGCGGTGTTTTCTCTTTGCTTTCTTTTCTCCCACGATGTTTTGCACTACGGCGTTTTTGCCTTGCGTTGTTTTCTCCGCGACGTTTTGGACGGCGATGTTTTCGGTTGTAACCGAACTGGTGAACTACGAAACTGAAGAAATCCACAGTGCCCTCACTGGGATTTGAAATCTGGAACTACACCATGAAGGCAGGCAGGAAGTGAGGGAGAAAGCATCCTATAACATGTTTGGTACAAAAATAACTTATACGAAGCCGAAAATACGAAGCCAAAGTCGGTGCAAAAAAATCAGGCTTATACTGGCGGTGTTCTCTGAATTGTTGTGGCATTGGGTTTTATGAATTTCTTCCAAATAGAAAAACTACTGACATGGAATATTATTCGAATATTTTGCAGAGTTTACACAAAAGAGTTTACTGAAAACTGTTTGAATTGTTTCAAAATAATCTATAGATTTTGTGCCACAATAGTTCATTTCTTCACTGTGCTCTTCCTGTTTTCGAAGTTTTTTCCAAACCTTTAATAACTACCACTCCTCAAAGTAAAAAAAAATCAGATATGGAACGACTGGATAGTTTTTTGTTTCCATGATAAAATTGTTTTTTCTTGATGAGTGTTCTGATTAGGACAGTTTTATTTTATTTGGTTATGACAAAGCAATGTCTAAGAGGAAGGTTGCCTTCTTGGGGATTTTCTAAGGGAAACTGGCTCCCATGCACGTTACACATGAGGAAAATCACGATAAACCCCAGGCAGCCAGCTTGGTTGCTGAATTCGTATTTCGAACGGAATTAACAGTGTTCACCGATTTTACCGATGATGGGATCTGTTTGATTTTAATGATGCATTAAAAGAAAATGCACTGACTGCCAAACCTGATTTGGTTTCATGAGAAAAACTTGAAAGCTCGCTTCAAGGACCTAACCATTGGCTTAGATGCGTTGCGGATGAAATGGGATTAATTTGAAAGAAACATGTGTGTTTGTGTGCTTGACTTATTTCACGTGTCAGACAATAACATCAGAGAAACACCACAAAATACGTCGTGATAAAAATAACAAGATATTCCCTGTCGTTGGCAAGAGCCTCGAGAACCATGTACAGGTGACAGTACGACTTTGCTCAGTTTCGTCCCTTAATTTTGATGGAGGACAGTCTCCTCTCTTTCCTAATCCTCAGGCCCTCGAGAGGATTTCTGTTCGCCGCATATTTAGAGTGCCCTATGGCGCACAGACGCTATACATTTACAAATATGCGTGCCTTCTCTGGGATTAGAACCCGGGTCCTTCAGTATTGCAGTTAGAGTCGCGAACTATGAAAGAGACATAATAAATATTCACCTACAAACTGAATCATGTGTTTCAGACAACCATTTCCAATTTTGTTTATCACAAAAATGTTTCTTAAATTAAAAAAACTACGGCAAATTATTCGAGAAATAAACATTTATTAATGCATTTCTTAACATCATATATTAAGTGATATGTATCACACTGTGTATCACTTCTATGAATAAAATACATTCGAAAATTGAAAATTTATATGCCCTTTTTTTGACGATTTAGAATTTTTACAGCATTCAACTGAACAAGCGATTGTAATGTCTGAGTAAAACTAGAATATATTTTTTTTTAAATAAAAAGAAATATTTGTTTACATTTCCTCATGTAGATAGCATTCGAAATTTATAATCTTTCAGTTTAAACTAAACGTGTCTATCAACTGAAATACCAGACATTATGTAATCATCCGCAGTGATGTATTCTACATGCTAAGTGCGCAAAACAGGAAGTACGTATATCATTAAATATTTCGTTGATCACATACATATGCGAAGTCATGAGGGAAACAGTCCGGTAAGGTTAATCCGAAAGTGGCTAGAAAAGAAAATTTGTCCGTACTTGCAGAAGATGGATTGGACATGGGGTCCAGATTAGGCGAAATTTGTTTCGATAGTGCAGGGAAAAACTAGTATCCAATGAAAGAAGTGCATCGTTGCTCCTTCTTGGCGACAGCACACATTCCCTGCCTCTCCTTGATTAGGAAGAGTCTGTGATGGATCGAAGGCAAGCTGTCTGAAGCTGCAAAAAATGACTATGTTTGGTACTTTTACTTCATGCAGCGATGGCATGGAAAATATAGCGAACACGTTAAATTCCAATTTTGAGATATGACGTCAAGCGAACGGAATTTGTAACTGGTTAGGTTTTTTTCTTATGAAAGGTTTCAAAAAGGTTTATATTCACTGAATATATCTGTGTGATATTGGAAATGAGTGTTAGAATATTTAAATGCTTATGAACGCGTCTAAAATATATGCTATAATGAAATAATCTTGGATTTAAAACTGCTTGAGAGAGAATTGAAAATATATCTCAGAATCGGTAATTTTTAGGGCATTCAAATATGACCCGAACATTCCGATCCGGTTCATGACCATCGGGTCAATGTATTGTAAACGTTTTCGTCAAAACAAAGAGCAAGAGGCTGTGGCTCTGCTTCATCTTCACTCCTTTGATTAAAAAATGGCTTGACCTTCTCGAATTCTCGAATAACAAAAACAGTAAACTCTCTCTCGTGTGCAATGAGTAAGACACCGCCCAATCGGGATAATGTTTAGCTAAGCTGATTGGACTCGAGTCCGAATTAAAGATGGGAAAAATCTATCCTTTAAAAGATCAGATCAGTATTGCTCGTAACGGTTCACCGCTCACTAACAATAATCCTAACGAGTGCGCTCGGAACAGGCATGGATCAAGAGGGGTGTGCAAAGATGGGGAAATAGCAGAAAGAATCGAACAAGGAGTGGGGTCGGTGGAATCAACTGAATCAAACTGCTCACTCCCGGGACTGATTTCTCTCAATTTTACTTTTGAAATTCCCTAAAAACACCTTTATGCAAAGAACAACAATAAAATTCTAGTATAAGAAAATGCTAAAAAATGTTTAAAAAAATCAGAAGTTAACTTATTTTTGTTAAAGATTACATTATTTTATTATGAAAATTGATATGTTGTTGCTACTTCAAAGCACAGTGTGAAAATAAATTGAGTCGAGGCAGATTCCAAAGAACAAGAAATAGTCTGTTGACAATACCTACATTTTAATTTTTTTTTATATAATTTGAGAAAATAATACCAGATACCGCTCGGGGTTCTTTTATGCGGTAGGGTCAAATTTTGTTCTACAACCTTGAAAAAATGTATTATGTTTAAATATATTTATGTTTATAAATATATACTAATTCTAAAGAAGACTAAAGAGAAATTCACAGCTCTTGACTAAAAAAAGTTAGTAAAATAATAATAATAAATAAAAATATAGTTTATTATTTTATATAAATGTTATAACAATATTGTATAAAAAAAAATGTCTAATATGCATAGCTATACTGTGGTGCAGTATTTGAAGAATCCAAGAAACTCAAAGTGTTCCGAGAAAGGGAAAAGGGCAAATAATCAGGACTCCGCAGGAGCCAGATTTGCGGCTAGAGAAATGTCGGGGCGATGGAAAGAGCGAATAAAGAAGACTCCGTAAGGATCAGATCTGCGGCTAGAGAAGGCGCGATGACATGAGTGAATAATCAACGCTCCGAAGGATTCAGATCTGCGACTGGAGAATGAGCGTTGGAGCAATCACAGCTAGGTGTTCGAGAAGAAAATAGCATTTATAATCTACGTACATTAAAAAAAGTATATTCTCGCATTGCCAGATGGGTAAAACACTATCCATTTACAAACAGTAGTGATCAATTTCGCAGAGATCCGTCGGTTTATTTAATGATTATGTTTTTTAAATACTAGATGGAACATAAGCAAACCCAAAACACACGTATATACATATAACACACACACACCCTCACACACATGCTCACATAAAAAATAGCCAGCAGAAAAAAAGCTAGCCACATTTGCCAGCAGGA
>KK113340.1:65993-86684 GCA_000611955.2 Stegodyphus mimosarum | reverse complement strand
ATTAAAAAATTATGTTAACAGAATTTTAAAAACTGTTAAGTACGTCTCGAATGGAATTTAAAGTGATTAACTAAACATGATAAATCTTTGTGAATGTCAAACGCATCAAGAAAATCTAATTCTCCAATAGTAGAAGCTTTTTGGATAACGTTTCGAGACACAAAATAAAAATTAGGATTAAATTTCCAACTATGATTTAAATACTGAAGACTTCTTAATTTCGCCCGCTTAATTCCGTCACTTAATTAATTACCCATAATCGGAATTTTAATAAAGATTGTTTCGAATATTAAACACGAGGTAAAGAAAGCCTTACGTGAAATTCATTCTATTCCTACTATTATCATTTCCAAAGCTGACAAGTTTGGGAAAATCGTTGTTATGGATACACATACATTTATGGAGTCACGAAACTGATAAATGAAGCACCCTACTGCTTGATTCTTAAAGATCCTTCAACGTCTGACCTCACGAAAGTTAAAACAGCTGTTAAATCGTCTATATACTCTCAACTGAACTAAAAAAAAAAAATTCTACAGTTATTATTAACTGTGCTGAGTTTTATGCTCTCCCTAAAGTCCACAAAATAGGAATTCTTTTTCGACCTTTAATTTCTAACTTAGGAATGGTATCATAGCCAATCGCCAAATATTTAGTTTTCTTATTTTCTTCTGTACTTTCTAACAGCATTCACACTGCAAAAATATTCTTTTGAAGTCATCAGTAAACTTAAAGATATTTCTCTCCTGCGCTCCATAGTAGTTTCCTTTGATGTTAAATCACTGTTTACTGACGCTCTACTTGAATGAGCCATAAAATATCTTCAAACTCGGCTTCGAGAGTTCCATTTCACAGATACTGATATTCAAAATTTAATTTCCCTTAACAAATTTCGTTTCAGTAAAACCCACTTTGCTTTCCTAAATGAATATTATTTGCAAATCGAAGGGTTAACTATAGGTACTTAGTCCTGTACTTGCTTACATTTACATGCACTGGTCAAATTATTTGAGAAAGTATCTTTTCGTCTCTGGATTCGCTAGGTAGATAAAAGTTCGCGCTTTTTTATGATAATAAAGTAGATATAACCTGGATTTTACCTATTATAAATTCGATTGATTCAGCCGTCGAGTTCCCTTTTGAAATTGAATCTGACAATAATCTTAAGTTCCTTGATATTTTTGTAATCCGCAATGAATCTTGTTTCCAGCCCCACTGTTAAGCGTAAAGCCTTTCCTGCTTTGTTAGCCTTCCCATGCTAAATCGCGTCACCCGGCTAATATATGGTTTCTTTTCTATTATGCATTTCGCATTCTCAAAGTTTGCTGCTCGAATCTTTGTTCTCTAATGAACACAATTATTTGAGATCAGTTGCCATTCAAGGAGAATTTTCTCTCGTGATCATTGATAAGCCTATAAAAAATTTTCATCTTACTCTCAGAGAAGTCATTCCGCTATTAAAATGAATATTAGTAACTTTGTCGGGTTTCCTTTTCCTTCTTTTATCAGTTAAAATTTCGCGGGTTCTCCAAAAGTTTAATTCTGAAGTCGTTTCCTCGCCAATAAAAAAACTATGATTCGATTCTTAAGGATTCTTGTCAGCATATCTACATTATAGCATATGTACTGCTTTTCGTTAGTTATTTTTGTCAACATACCTATATTACAGCATATCTGCTGCTTTTCTTTAGCTATTTATTGTCAGCATTTCTACATTATAGCATATCTACTGCTTTTCGTTAGTGATTTAATGTCAACATATCTACATTATAGCATATCTACTACTTATCGGTAGTTATTTATTGTCAACATTTCTGCATTACAGCTTTTCGTTAGTTATTTATTGTCAGTCTATCTACATTATAACATACTACTGCTTTTCGGTAGCTATTTATTGTTAGCATTTCTACATTACAGCGATCTACTGCTTTAATTATTTACTGTCAGCATATCCACATTATAGCATATCTACTGCTTTTCGTTAATTATTTATTGTCAGCATATTTACATTATAGCATATCTACACATTTTCGTTAGTTATTTTTGTCAACATCTCTCTATTACAGCATATCTACTGCTTTTCGTTAGCCATTTATTGTCAGTATTTCTACATTATACCATACCTACTGCTTTTCGTCAGTTATTTATTGCCAGCATGTCAGGACTTCTGTTCCTTCTATTTGCCTTTGCAAACATAACTGGAGTCCTTAGTAGGAACAGGGAGCTTACTGAAAACTATGTTTGTGCATGCGTAGAAGATACAACAAAGATAAGAAGCGTTAAATTTGCCCTTTATTTCTCACAGCGTGCAGCGCACCGTGTTCCCGCACTTCGGGATACGGAGACCAACACTTATGGTCTAAGACGTAGAAAATAAGAAATAAACTAACTTAACTAAATAAGAATTAAACTTAGATGTTTCACAAAGAATAGTAACGCGATGATTGGCCTTTTAACACTACGTATGTAGTGAGTGGATTGCTAAAAACTACAGTACGTCTTCAAATATCAACGAGATCTACGTTCTGGCCATAAAGGCAGACATGAACTGACTGAAAAGCACGCGCGTGGTAAGGCAGCGAGAAGTCTCTCTTTCTGCTAGAGGCCGCATCTTAAATACTTACACAGTTTGCAATCTCATTTACATAAAAAAATTCTACTCGCGCTTATTCTGGCCGAAAATGGAAAATAAGAGAGGATAGCAAAGTTTTAAAATAAAATAAACGTTAGTAAAACTTAAAATCCTTACAAACATATCTATTACTTTTCTTGAGTTACTTATTAAAGCATATCTATTGCTTTTCGTTAGTTATTTATTTCTTATATGGCGCCATTAAAACCCCGACGTGCATTAAAATGGCGGAAAAATGAAATGGTTAAAATAGCAATAAATTTTAAATGCTCTATCTAAATGATAGCTAACTAACTAAAAGCGGCAGTTCTGAAACTACATCATTACAACTTATTTTACCACCTTAAAAATGCTTTACTCAAATATCAAACTTGTTTCCTTGTAAGGTTTAGCCTAATTATATTAACAGTTATTTTAAGTTTCGTATCTTTCCTATCTTATTCTAATTTCAGCTTACAATTTCCTGCCAGAATGTAAATTCAGAAACGCAGTTAATGCAAACGAGAAAGAGTACTATTTAAGTCGTGACTTCACCGACTTCGAGAGAGAGAATCTGATTCCCTGACTAGCGCGAGTTTGCCTTTTGACTACGTCTCTCTTAGCTGTTACTACGCTCGGGCCATACCTTAGGCCTTCGCTTGGCTTCGCCGATTTAATTAATACTTAGGGGCCAACTAGTTAGATTCTGATAGTTAAACTATCAGATTAGTATCAGATCAGTCACCAACTAGTTAGATTCTGTATACCTTTCAAACAGCTTAATTAAGCTAGTTTTAGTTTAAATTATTACTATTTTAGATTGTAAATATACTGAAAAATAAAGGATTATAAACCCTCTTTAAGTTTTACGTGTTCTGTTCACACACTTAAGAGATTATTCGCTTGTTAGTGTTCGTGGGGTTCTAAGTTAGAACTTGAGATATAAATTGTAAAACCCTATATCCTGACATAAGAAAAAAACTGATCTGTCATGTTACATATTCTTTCTGCCTTTAACTTAACTATAATCTAAGCTATTTTGAAAAATTCTAAAATTATTATCGTTAAAAAAGTAAATAATGATAATGAAGAGCATTATCTTTCCTTACATCCTAGTACAGGTCTGTAGACTTTGATTCATTGAAATTTAATGGAATATAACGTTACAGGTTAGAACGTAATCTGAGCTTTCAGTCAATCAAAAAGAAATCAATCATGTAAAAAAAGAACAGAATTATCAACAGAAAGATAAATGAAGTCTCTTATACTATTTGATCTCAACAAAATTTTTCTTTTTTTCCTGAGATCTGCATTTGTTGATCTTTCAAAAAATTCATTTTTTGTTTCTTTGTAATGTCTTTCAACAGTTAAGTATGCTTATGTATGGTAGAAGGTGAAAGTAAATTAACCACTAGCTTTCCGTTAATAGAAATACAAGAGATTAAAATAAATCCTGGTTTGAATAGCTCTAAAACTAAACTTTATTGACTCTTATACCGCTTGCAGTAAATAACTATAATGTATTTCACCGAATTAAGAGAAAACTTTATTTTGTCGAAAATACCCCACTATCCCAATTCTTAAACCTACTAAAATTACGAACATTCGGAAGAACACGTATTTCCCTTTACTCCCGCTCCCGTTCTTCTAGAATCCCTACTGGGAATCCGGAACTGACCCTCCGGTGGATGAACAAATTTGGTCACGTCAACACGATGTCCTCGTATAACCAGAATTAGAAAAAAAAACTCTATAGAAATCCCTACCCTCCAAGTGATTCAGCGGAGAAATATCCGTCTCAATTCTTAAAAATCCCACTTATGTGAAAGTGCAAGTTGGGGGTAGAGAGCTCATGGGAAAGGTGGAGGAGTTGAGAGTGGGGTTAAGAATCGGAAAATTCTCCAACCACGTGCTCTTAGGAGTACGTTCGAACTATACCGGAATATACTTTTCCGGAATCTCCTTTCGTGGAACGTGACTGTTCACCAAGCAACAAGCCAAATAGGGTTTTCCAGTGCTTTTTATTCGGTTGTGCTTTTTCCTTTGCTTCGTCTACTATGGTGTTCCGGAGCTTTCAATTCTAAGAGAGAGCTGTCTTCGTTTTACAGTTCTCTTTGAATCGCCATTTTCTTCACGCAAAATCCTGATATCTGAAGAGTGCGTATTTCACTCCAAGAATACTGAGCAGCTTGGAATTAAATTTCTTTGTTGGCAACTACACTACAACACTAAAGATATGAAAATAAGTAGAGGGTTAACGAATATTCTGCAAACATTGATGTGGTCTCAGCGTGGACAGATAATTACAAATTATTGTTTAATTATTTCTTTCTTTGATTTTGTCTGAAAGTTGTTTTGTGCATTGTTAGAAAAGTTATTAATTTATTCTTTTAATTTACGGTTCCTTAATTAAGTTTCCCAATAAAGCCGTTTTTGTAATTAAATTAAAATATTCACAGAGAATTCATTTTACTTACCGAGTTATATGTAACACCAAGGATACAGAATTCATTTCAACTAAGGATGCAGAATTCATTTCTACCAAGGATACAGAATTCATTTCAACAAGGATACAGAATTCATTTTACATGTGAAATACGTTATTCATTCATACTCATAATATGAATTGGAAATTCAATATAGAAAATGAAACAAAATGCAAAATATTTTTGACGTACTAATGAAGTTCATCGGAAACTTTGACACACGCAATAAAAAAAAGGTTCGTTCATAAAACTGATGTTTCAGATACTGTCTAAAAAGACCATAAATGTTTAACACGTTACTGAGAGATATTAGATTCATTCCATTATCCTTTTCCATCGACAAAATCTTAACTTGTACGTACTTAAATTTTGGGGAACATCGTCATTTAGAATAAGTCAAATTAATATGGATACATTATTTGTATTCTGCGGTGGGTATTTCTACCTTTATTGACGTTCATTTCTCTCACGATGAGAACATAAAATATGGCAAAACAAGTGCACGGAATCACCTATCAGAACCTAAAAATGTTCTCTAATCGTCGCTAGATTGCCGTTGTTGATCTGCACCTAGATTGTTATCAGAAACAAATAATTACTAGCTTCTTGCAGAAAATTTTAATCAATTCCCCACCGTAGAAATAAAGCGAAAGAATGCTCAAGCTTTAGTCAAAGAGAGAGAGAGAGAGGACGAAAGCTGACCTCAGCATCCAAATTTCGCTTCACGTCCAATGAAAATTTTGTTAGACCAGAGTCTTTACTCGTGGGGAATAGCAATATGAAGGCATCCAGAAGTATTTGGTTCTTTATGTGCCTTGTTCTAAAACAGAACTTGAAAGATCACACTTTTCTGTACATAAATATTGGGATTTGAGACTTAATGTGGCCAAAAGTAAAGTAAAAATATAGTAATAAACACTGCACTCACACTTAATGCAAACCTGATCTTCGCTTAAGTTTCACTACACAACGTGCAATATTCAAAACACTTCCTTTCAATGGCCGGAAGAGAAGAACACTCACAAACAGCCAAGTTACTTACTCGGAAAGCGAACCAGCACCCTGGAGTTTATTCTAGCAGTCAGCTTCTGCCCAGAACAACAACGGACAAGGGGCTTTCTGCCTCTCCCGCTGACCTACTGGATTGTATAGGCATCGTCTTGAGACAGCTGTCAGCTGAGCAGGACGACGTAAGCGATTTGCTTGTGCGGCAAGGTCTCTTGGACTGGGTGTAGGCGCAATCCTGCCCCAAGGGGATTTGAAACAACAACAACAGGGGCTGGAAGGTATATCTTTAGTGAATTTTGCATCCAGTCAGCTTTGTAAATCACATTATCGCCCAAGGCTAAACACTATATTTTCAAGGTAAAATAGAAAAGAGCAGTATTATGCAGAGTTTCATTACTTAAACAGCAACAAAAAACTATACTTTGCAAAATTTCATAAAATCAGTATTGTTGAAATGCTCAGCCATTTCCCCTTCCTAGGAAGCGTACATTTTATGACAGTTTTTTTTTCTTTTTTCGTTTCGGAAAGGCTATTTTTCTCTAACCTGACGTTTTTCTCAAATCACTTTTCGAATAAACAAATGCCATCACGTCGATTAACCCCAAAGAAAAAAAAAGGATACTGCTCAAGGACAATCGTACTGATCAGGGTTGCCAGAGTTTCCGCTTTTTCGAATATCGCATTGTTGATAGTTTCGTAGTACTTGAAGCAACCAACGAAAGTTTCTGTTTCCTATTATATGGAAGAGTAGACCAGTAAAAGAAAGAATAGTGATCAAGAGTTAAAAAATTACAAAATTTTATTTCTAGGCATAATTTTAGTCGTAGAATCTAAAAAAGGAAAAAAAAGGATATGTTATTTTAGAAAAAGTCCAATTTTGTGTCAAAATACCTATGTTAGAACAAAGCTATATATAAATCTAATATATATCCTAAGTCGTACTTTCGATACATGAGAAATTCAATGTGAATTTCGTCAATCGGCCTAGCGGAACGCAAGATATAAAACTGCCCCTCCGTTTTTTCCCGCAGTGTACAAAATTATATGCATTATATTCTTTCCTTCCCTTTTCTTTCTTAGGCGTTAGTTAAAGCATTCAAAACTTAAAAAAAGCACTTTTGGGCGGCATTAAAATCGAAACCTTTTAAATTTTTATAATTGCATTTTTATTCATGCATTTGTTATCTGGCTTTCTGTATATTTGAATTTAAGTGTATTATGTATACACTGCAACGTAAATTAGATACATTTTATTATAGATATTTATTTAATAGCGGCTGACTAGCGATTTATAGTACATTTGGACGTAATTTAAAATTTGAAACCTTATAAGGTATTTCTCAACCTTCTTCGCATGCCTTCAACACGCACCATACGTAACCGAGAAGTCCGTGGTTCGATTCCCGCCGAAGGCGTTGCTCATTTTTCACATCTCCTGCTTCCAAATAACCTAATTTGTCTACAGTGGCGCCCGAACTAAAAGTGGTGGATGATGATTTTCCACCACCACGATTTGATGACTGGGTTCCCTAATCTCTAAACGCCCTTTAAAAGGCGGAGTATATAAGGTATTTCTCTCGCCTTCTTCTCATGCTTCCGTGGTGTAGTGGTCAGCACGCTCGACGCGTAACCGAGAGGTCCGTGGTTCGATTCCCAGCGAAGGCGCTGCTCATTTTTCAATATTCCTGCTTCGAAACAGCCTAATGTCTCTACAGTCTTTCAGACTTTTTGGGGTGAGTGGAGGAGAAAATAGTAGATTCTATATTGAAATAATTCTGATTTTTTCGACGCGCGTTGACCTTTGCATCGTTCGTCACGGCCTTGGCGTATATGTTGACGATCACATATCTTAAAACTAAGGTTAAATTTCTGTAGCACTTTCTTAACTTTTAACTTTTATTCAACTATTTATACGTCAGGGCTTTTAAACTATGTCTTCCAAATCATAACAGCACAACATATTTCCAAGTAACAAAAGTTCCTCTATAAAACCTGCAAATTTTCTGACAAAATATTTTGGTAATTTCGTTAACAGTAATTTTCTGAATTGAATAATAATGCTGAGTTGTTCGTACTTAATTTGTCGCTGTTGAAATGCCCGCTTGTTTGACCAATGAAAGAGAGTATAAGTTCCATTTTTAATCACAGAAACTGAAATTTGAGAAAGAAATATTTGTTTCGATTATGATTTAAAATGCCTCTGCTACTTTACACCGAATTCATTTACTCTTCTAAAGTTTTACTTCAATTGCTTGGACATATTTCAAGATTGACTTATATGCAATCGTTTAAAGATGTTAGAAAAAATATTTTTTAAGTGTGGGCATGTTCCCGTAGGAGACCGAAACTGGAGAATGTCGACAATCTCCGGTGAATATCAACATAAAAACACATCGATGAAAGTTAGAATATTTGGTTGTATTCTTATTCATTCAAATCATCATCGTCGTACCTCGACAAGCATAGATAGTCTCTGGCGGAGATTGAAAAGAGGAGAAAGACAGAGACGCATTGTGAAAGTTAGGGATTTTTGGGTAATTCAAAGTGTCTTAACAGTTTAAGTAGTTGTTGCAATAAATAAAATTGTATAACATCAATGACATAAGTAAGTATGTTTATTATTAGTCCAAAAAGGGAATTAACCCAGAATGGCTATTAATTTCGTTTTGGTATTTTGCACCGATTCACTTTTCGAACTGTGCTGATTCACTTTCAGACTGTTCCACCAAATATCGCCCTCTGTTATATTTAAAGGAGTTAAATAATAAAGAATCTGCCTAAATGTACGTATGTTTCTCGCACTGACGGTACCTAGAGCCATCAAATTTTGAATAATGTAATGCTCCTCCAAATATGGGCATTAGGAAGCCCAAATTTGGAATTGTTTTATTATCTATTTCACATTTTGTACACCTTTAACGAATTTTTGATTAAGAAACTCAACGATTTCAAAGCGAGCAATGGCAACATTCTACGAAAATAAAAATTTTTATCTCCAGCGCACGAAGCTGTGTATCGGAAATTCTAAATATATGATCATTTTAAAATTATTTTGCGATATTGCTTTTGAATTGAATTTTATGGTTTAAATGCGATGAACAGGATATTTAATAAATAGAAGTAACACACGAAACGTTAAAAAAATGCTCCTTTGGGATCTGAAAGCTTTCAGATTTCTTATTTCATTGGTGTTATTTTATTTTCTCATTTAGAATGTACTATCCGTTTTAAGGTTAACAGTTTACGTGTGCTGTTACCTAAGCTTTCTGCTATTGTGGCATATATAATAATATCTTTTAACAGTAAATTATGATTTTAAAACATAACAAAAATATTTTTATTCACCATTTACTATCCGTGCATAATTAATGTTGACATGTTTAGGTGTAAGTGATAGTAATCTGGCTATTTAACAAATCTTTCGGACATACACCAAGCGATTATGTGAATGTTGACATTATATGAATGTCGACATTCTCCAGATTTCGGTCTTCGATGGTAACATATATATGGCTCGACCAAATGCGTGCGTTTAAAAAAATTATTTTAAAATGTCTGAAAAATTTTTTATTACACGTAAAGAGACAATTTCATTTAGGCCTACATACGCGTTTCAAGAGGATTTGGGTTTACAACCCTCTCTTGTTTAGCAGCCTCTGGCTAAAAATATTTAAAAAGAGCACATCTTTATACTTTACGATAGACAATCTCGCGGGCTGAAGTTAAAAATATTTTATTACATACAGCGAGTTGCTACTGCTTGCTTGGAAATCTTTGAGTTTCTGAATCAAAAATCGGTGAAATTTTAAAAATGTGAAAAAGATAATAAAACAAATTCGAAATTCAAGCTTCAGCCTTCCAGGTGCTCATATTCGGGTGGAGGACTACGTTATTCAAAATTTGGTGGCTGTAGGTATCGTTGTTTTTTCTTAATGGGAGAAACATACATACATTCATGCAGATTCTTCATTAAATTTCATTAAATATAATACAGTGCGACAATATTTGGCGGCAACAATTTGAAAAGTGAATTAACGCAGAAAGTGAAACCATGTAAAATGCCGCTTTGAAGCTAATAGCCCTTCTGGGCTAACATTTGTTTTAAAAATTTTAAATAATTTTAAAATCAATTATTTTTACATTAAAACTGTCTAATATCCTATTAATTGAAGCTTATTTTAAAAGAATACTGATACTAAATATGTTATTACTTAAATCAATTATTACTGTTTTAGCTAAATCTGGTATAACTAATAAACATAATTATTACTATTAAATAAAATTTGGGTACTAAAAATACTTTATTAATAAATGCTTAACTTTTCTCAAAGAAATAGAAATTTCTAAATAGTGAAAAAAAGCATGGATTTGGATTACAGAATCAAAATATAAAACGAGAAAATTTATGATGAAAATTGGATACTAAAAAAAAGGTTCAAGAAAACTCATTTTCATCTTAAAAAAACGATCATGTTATTTACATTTGCATTTCTTATTAAAACCTTGTAACAGAAACCTCTGATAAGAATTTTCAGTTTAATGTGATAAGTAAAAAACGCCTGAAGCAGAAACAAGAAATAACAGTTATTGAAATTTCTTCTCTGTTTCGAACATGCATTTAGTATCGATAGATCTTCTGAGTTAATAGGATTACGTAAACAAAATAGTTAATGGGACTGATAGTTAATCGTTATTGGATTTGATAATACTGCTATGCTAACTGCTGTACATTTAATAACTTTCTGTAGCAATATGCTGCGGTGCGGTGATTATTTCCAGTGTTCCTTTATTACAAAATTATTCAAAAATTCTTCTTTGAAGAAAAAATAATGGAATTTTAGGAGTTGCGAAAGTATTTTAAAAAAGTTGCATCTTATTTTAATAGTATAGATTAAATTATCATGACTTACAATAATAACCACATTCTTTCGTAACTGTTAGTGACGGAACATCCCGATTCCCGAATCTTGAGATACCACGAATCTTGCAAAAGAGTTGAAAATTCGAATCTTCACATTTTGTTCGTCATTCAAAATTTTTGAATTCTAACTTTCTAGAGGCATTAGGTTAATTGGGAAGCAGGAGTTATGAAAAATGAGCAACGCCTTCGCTGGGAATCGAAACACGGATCTCTCGGTTATGCATCAAGTGTGTAACCACTACACCACCAAGGCATGTAAAGAAGTTGGGAGAAATACCTTATAACTTGAGCTTTTGGTGGTGATCAAAGAGCTAAACTAGCATTCCAGTTACGCAATGTAGTGGGCGCCCACGGACCAGTTTGCATTATAAATTTAAGCCTGATAAATATCATGCGTTAATTTAGGAGTCAAACAACAAAAATCAGCCTTATATTTTCAAATTTTCACAGGACTAGTTTCGATGGTTTTACTGAACCATCAACCTCAGCTGCAAAAGCGTAAATGAACGAGATAAGATATAATGATTAGATAAGATAAGATAAGAAAGCCTGGAGAGGAGACAAGCTACTGGCGCCATCTGTTGATGAAACTAGAACTAAAACATAATTTCTTTAAAGGCTGAAGGCAAAGTTGGATTGGAATTAGGGTCGTTAACTAGAAAAGAAAGATTTTTTGAATGTGAAATGCCTCCAGAAAAAGATGCGTGTTTGGGGAAAAAGAATTGCTTAATTTCGCAACCGCCGAAGGGTTGGTTGGTTGGTAACGGAGGACGGGGACGCCTGATGTCTAACAGAGGTAAACAGGCATGTGTCCCGCGCCCTCCACTAACCAGGAACAACTCCCTGAGGCCTCAGTCGTCGCGGGAGCTTTTAAGGATGTTAACAAGAGCATTTACATGGCCATACAAGGGCAGATTGCATTCGTTTTACTGTTTTGACATTTGTTGTTGCAATTTGCTATGGTAATTTTGCATAATCATAATAAAATTCAAATAAAAATATAAATTAAAAATACAGATACAAAAATACAGTTACAAAATAATAGGATTAAAATACAGGCTCATAGGTAAAAAAAAAAAAACATTAAGTATTATGCATATACAGGATAATAGGATTAAAATACAGGCTCATGGGTAAAAAACATTAAGTATTATGCGTATACAGCAGAGGAAACGTTAAACACATGCTGGAAACATTTGTCTGTACATTATTTGATAAGTGTCTATAATAAGGACTTATGTAAATTTAAGGAGTAGACTTAGTGTCTGAGGATGTGGAACTACGTGCTGACTTAGTGTATCATACCTTGCAAATTTTGGTTAATGAGGAGAGCACAAATCTTGGCCCATTCCCTTGAGCTTGTTAACAACTTTGCAGATTGCATTTACTGCCGGTTTGTGCTTTATAAGGAAGCGATGATAAGCTTCTCTATTGTTGATGGGAAAAGGAAGGTGATATCCTGCTGTCAGATGGCATTCAAAAACATAGTGGTCTGGGGAACCTTCCGCTCCGCAGACGCATATATCCGTGGTTGTTATACCATGTCTATTGAAGTAGGTAGGGAATGGGCCGTATCCCGTAATATAAGCCGTAAGAGGAGCTATTGCAATGTTGCGTTGATTTAGGAATTGACGCCGTAAGATCTCTTTGAGGTAGGAAGGAGGGGCTGGGATTGAGATTTCTTCAGCTTCTGGATCAGTGGCTGCTTGCTTGGCGAAGCTATCAGCTGCTTCATTCCCCTCATTTTCGGCATGTGCCTTGATCCATGTTAAGGATAGATGTTTCTGCGAGTTGCGCTGTAAAAGTTGTTGTAATTTGATGATCAAGGGCGAGGTGTGGTTGTGATTTTCTAGTGCTAGTAGTGTTGACATACTGTCTGTGAAAATTTTCGCCCGTACTATATTATTATTGATAATGTAATGTACCGCCGTTGTAATTGCCTGCACCTCCGCCTGGAACACACTGTTGTTTAAGTCAAGGCGTCCTTTCCATACATGGATGATTCTTCCTTTGTCAAAGTGTGCAAAGGCGCTGCCTACTCCGTCTTCCTGTTTAGAGCCGTCGGTGTATATTTGCGTATCCCTTGAAACTCGCATCATTGAGAGTGGCTGTGTACGTGAGATGTTAATGCTTATTCCTGTGCCTTTACGTGCAGGATGAGTGTGAAGAGGGTTACCTGGGCTTTGAAATTGCAGAGGGCTGTATGTTATGTTGCCAAATGTTGCATCTTTGCGGAGGTATATGAGGGTGGTGTAGACTGCCTCTTGTTCTGCCCGTATGTGGAGTGGAATGAGCCCTGCAAGGACTGTCGCTGAGCTGGTGGCTGTGGTGCGGTACGCTTTACAGAGATTCAGAGCGAATGGTCGTTGAAGAGATGTAAGATGTTTAATTTTTCGTCCTCCCATCGGTTGGGCCCATACGGCAGCAGCATACAAGACTATTTTCTCAGCTACCGTATGGTAGAGGATTTTCTGAATATGATGATTCTGGCCCCAGTTTCTACCTTGGAAGGCGCGTGCCTTTCTGGCTATTGCTGATGTTTTGTTCTTCAGTTCTTGGATGTGAGGGATCCAGGTTAGTTTTTGATCCCAGATTACACCTAGGTATTTTAGCGTTTGGACAATCTTTATGTTGGCTCCTTGTAGTTTGATGCAGGGGCGGCGCGTTGGATTCGTGCCTGCTTTGGGTATTATTATTGCTGATGACTTTGCGGTAGAGATTGTAAGCTTTAAGTTGCTGCAGATGTTGGAGAGGAGTGAGCAGACTTCGGTGCCATTTTTCTCGAGCTCCGCACGAGTGCGACCTTTGACAAGAAGAGCTGCGTCGTCTGCGTAGGCGATGACACTTGTATGTCGTGGCCAGTTTGCATCCAGTACAGCGTTGAATGTTAAATTCCAGAGAATCGGTCCAGCACAAGAGCCTTGGGGACATCCTCTTTCTTGCACTTTGAAGGTAGTGTCGTTGTTGGTGACTATGAGAAGACTACGATTCTCTAGATAACTACTAAATACGCTGAAGAGGTTGGCTGGACACTGTGCGTCTCGGAGGGCCTGTCTTATCGCTGGCCACCAGAGTGTGTCAAATGCACTCTGGAGGTCAATGGATATGAATGCTGTATGGAAACCTGTGGTGCTATTGCGCTGAATTATTTCACGAATTTTGCAGAGGGCATGCGTGGTGGACAGACCAGTGCGAAAGCCATACTGCCTGGGGCTGAGATAATTGTTAATATGGAGATGATATTTTAGTCTGTTAACAATTAACTTCTCATAAATTTTGCCCAGGGCTGGCAACAGGCATATCGGGCGAAAAGAGCGCGGATCTTGCGGGCTTTTGTTCTTCTTGAGGAATAGGACAACTTGCCCTTTCTTGAATGCCTGAGGGAATATTTGGTTGTCAAACAGTTGGTTAAAGAATTTGTGGAAGAAGGAGGGGCGTGCTTTGTAGGCAACTTTGATGATGCTATAGTCCAGGCCGTCCGGACCGGGGGCCTTTTTCAGGGGTAAGTGTCGAAAAATTTGCTTGACTTCTTTGTCACTAAATGGTATATCATGTGGAGTCGGTGGGATGTTGGTATTTAAACGAACAATTTTCTGTGCTGGCGTATCTTCTTCCGCGTTGTCTCTGGGGAAGACTTTGTTGAGGATTGTGGTGGCTGTATTTTTTACTGGATTGTCGTTGCTTGTATTTGGTGGCTGCATGAAGATTTGCGCTGGCTGATATATTTTACTTGAGGCTAGCTTGTGGAGGATTCCATACGGATTGCTGTTTTCGGTACAAAATTTCCTCCAACTGGTAGTTTTGGCCGCTAGTATGTTGTTTTTGTATAGAGCGCGCTCTTTGCGGAATGCCGCCAATAGTTGGATTTTCTTATCTTCATTGGTGGTGGTACGTATGCGGCGTCTGAGAGCTCTGCATTTTTGCCGTTGTTGTCTGAGCTCTTTCGTCCACCACTTAACCTCTTGTATTTTCTTTGCTACGCGTGTGGGGAGTAGTTTACTACAGGCTGATTTAAGATTTTTAAGAAGTCGGTCTGTGAATATCTCCATGCCTTCTGGGGTATTGTGAAGCGCAAGGTTGTCTTCCTCATTACTTAAGATGCGTGTGAAGGAGCGAGTGAGGGGGCGGATCTTGTTACCTGGAAGCCTGTACCTACGTAGGACTGTGATTTTCGTGTCACAATTTATGAGAAAGTGAAGGTATTTGTGATCGGAGCAGCTCTCATCATCGACCACAGTCCAGTCCTGTACTAGGTTTGCGATGCTGCTTGAGCAGAGAGTGAGATCTGGCCAGCCCACATGATAGGAATTATCAAATGTAGGTGGTGAATCGGGTGTGTTTAATAGATGAATATTATTGGCTGCCAGAAAGTCCTCGAGCTCCTGTCCCTTCGTAGTAGTATCTGCATATCCCCATATGGTATTATGCGCATTAAAATCACCACTAAGAAGCAGAGGGGTTGAAGGGCATCGTTGTATGATGTCAAGTATGTTTGAGGTGGTGCCAGTGATATTGTCCGTTGGGGAAGAGTAAATTGAAGTTATTATGTACTGTGCGTTATTGAAAGCAAGTAAGATAGCAACAAAGTCTCGTTCTTGCTTGATGACTAGTGGTGACCAGGAAGGATTGGTGCATGCTATTGCGGCTCTGGGGGATTGTTCGTGAGTTTCTGCTTTATACTGATATATCTTCCACGATATGGGAAGACTTGCTACTTGACCCTCTCTACAATAAGGTTCTTGTATCAGGAGTAGGTCTGCATCGTGGGATGTTGCATGAGTGACTGCTTGAGATGTCGCTGCTTGCGCTCTTTGCAGATTAATCTGGATGCATTTTATGGGGCTAAATGTTACTTGGTTGTTGTGGTCTGTCGGCACAGATTGATGAATGTCCTCAGTGCTATTACTCATAGGTTGTGCTGCGTTTGATTCTTTCAACATACCTGCTGTAGGTGGGACAGGAGATATCATATGCGGGGTGGAAGCAGGATATTTTGTTATTACTTCTGTAGTTATAATCTGCACAGTTGATGCACGTGGCCATCTCGGATTTGCAGTTCTTGACGTTGTGGCTTCCGGAGCAGTAGGCACAGTAGACTTTGTTTTTGCAGTCTTGCTGCGTGTGCCCGAATTCCTGGCACCGGAAGCATCGTCTGGTGTTGAAGAATTCTGCGATTCGGTGCACTCTCCAGCCAAGATACATTTTGGGGTATTGCATGATGCGGTGGAAGGCTGATGGCTGACATTCCAGCACCCATTTGACGCCATTTGCTTTATCTTTTAGCCGGTATAATACTTTTGCAGTGCTGCTGGTAAGGTTGTATTCAGAGCCTAGTGCCCGTTCAATATCCTCCTTGGTGACGTCTAGTTTCACGTCGTGGATTGCGACTCTGGGTAGCCTGACTGCTGGCAGTTTTGTTTTGGCAAACTGTTTGCCTTGCGTGCTTTCTAGTGCCTTTGTGAGGTGGGTGAGATCCTCTTTGGTGGCACAGTCAACAGCAATCCCCTCCTTCTGTATATTTCTAACTGAGTGTATTTTTACACCTAGTGATGGAAGAGGAAATTTGATGTTCAGGCGTTCCTTTAGTTCTTTCCTTGAGGCGTTCGAGTCTTCTTTTGGGTAAATAAGAAGTGTGTGTTTCGTGGGATGTGATGCTACTTGCGCGTAGGAACGCTCGAAAACCGGAGCTGCTGCTGGGTGTATAGTTAGTTGAGGTGGAGAGTAGGAGTGTCCTGAATCGGTATTAACACCTGTAGTGGTTTTAGCTGGAGGTGGAGTGGCAGCAGGTCCTCTAGTGGCTAGAGTCCGGAAGGCTTCTAAAATGGCCAAGAGTTTCTTTCTTTGCTCTGTCGGTAACAGGTACTTGTTACTTTTTGTACTGGTGCCAATATCTTTGGCTTTCTCGTAGAGTGTATTGATCTTTTGTTCGTAATTAAGGCTGTCAGTTGCTACGATTGTTGCTGCGTCGAATTTGCAATGGCGCACTGACGCTTCTGCATCAGGCATATTGCTGGTATTGTGCTGGAATTAATATGGGTGATGAGTAAGTTGAGTATGGCAATCAATCGGTATTTTGGTGTATTTACCAGTGTACAAATGCCGCTAGGTGTTACACACTAGTCAGTTGTATGAGTGTACATAAGCACTGGTCATACACTGCTCAATCATAAAAAGTGAGAAGTAATGCAAGTAATACTCTGCTCAATCATGAAAAGTGAGAAGTAATGCAAGTAATACACTGCTCAATCAAATATGACAGGCAACACACTGTTCAATTAATACAGTAGCGCTGTACAGTGCTTAATTAGTAAAGATCAATTAGTAAATCTATGGGCCGCATAATGAAGGTATAGGACATGATATCACACAGAATACAAGCACTGAAACAATTATCTGTATAAAAACCAAATCAGTTAAATTATTATTATCCGCTAGAGGTATATAACAAAAAATATCAGCATAAATACTTAATTAGTTAAATTATTGTAAGCCAGAATTATATAATTATACAACACGCATTAAAAAAAAATAAATAAATAAATAAATCATACACTGGAATACACTCAGAAAAATAAACATATCAGCAGGGTACACAGCAGGGCACGATACGTTGGGTAAATAGTGAATTAATTAAATTTTGTTATCTAGACACATCACACTAAAAACCAGCACTTATTTGGTGCACATTATATAACATATATATATATTTCTAGGTAGTGCACGGTAGTAAATGAAGACATACAAATATTACAGATGCACATAAAAGAAGAGATAAAAACTGTGCTGATGGAAATTCTTGGATTATTATGAGAAGAGATATTGAAATAGATATTTAAGCAATTTTTAGCACTTCGAAAGTGTCATGCAATATAACATTAACATTTGCGTTACATGTATATTAAAGAAACATTAGCATTACATGTATACTATATAAACAAACACAGAGTAATGATAAAGGAATTAAAATTAACACATAATTAGATAGAGCATAAGAAAACAAGGTAAAGCCTCTTTTGATGAGAATTCTACTGTAAATATTAAACACGATAAGAATGCATTAAGGAATAACACATTTTAAAACTGGTAGATCTACCGCTGAATTGAACGAAAATTCCTGTTAGCAGAAGTCCTGTTAACAGAAGTTGAAATACACTGTTAAAGGCTATTGAAGTGTATAGGGGGTAAAGGACTAAGTCCTTGAAGTAAACAGTAGCGCACGGAAAAATCTCAGATAGGCAAAAGTAGAAAGTCTGCGTAGATAACTGAAGAAAAGTTCACTAATAATTAGGATGAGTAAGAATGCGTATAAATTAATTACGGTAGTTTGTCAATTGTCCAGTGTACTGATTACACGTAAAAGTCAGAAACTATCAAAAAATAACAGTCTGATCCTGTTATTGGCAGGGAAAATCCAGTTGGCAAATGTGCGCTACACAGTTAATTCAGCTAATTAGGAGATCCTAATAATTAAGAAAAACCTTTTTTTTAAAAACAGAGGCCTACCTTGGTAGCGTTGCTTCTGTTCTTCATCTGCATAATGCTGAGGCTGCTAGGTAATCCAAATACAGAGAGCACAGGAGAAATCGCTGAGCACACACACCTAATTAAAACACATTGAATGGCGATAAGACTTCAAAAATTTTAAATCTCCTGAAGTAGCTGTCCGATTTTCTTCAAATTTTGAAATTTGGAGTCCTCAGGAGCTGAATCGGCGTAGTCCACAGGATCTGGATCGCTATGCCAATTAGGGGCTTAATTAGCAATGTATTTATTTACATCCACTATTCCTTTTCCCCCTTTGTTGACAAAGGAAGTTCTCCCCAACTGCTGGCGACGGGGGGTCGGTGAAATTCGGTCGAAGTTCTTCCCAACTGCTGGCGACGGGGGGTCGGTGAAGGCGAACTGACCGTTGGAGTTAAGAGAAAGGGCAGAGTTCACGAAATAAACGTGAAAAAATAATAAAAAATTGATTTCTCGGCTTCTAATTGACGCCCGCACACATAATTAGTATCAAAACACTCTTGAGACAATTTCCTATCCGATGATATCAAACACTTGGGTCGGCGGTCAGCGAAGGCGTCGATGCAAATGTTGAAACACAAGACTTAGCGATTCACCACGTGCACAACACTTTTCCTTAGTAATTAAACTGTTATTAATTACCGGATGATCCAATCGTGGAAAATATTATGTCACTAAAAAGCTCTTGATGCTGGCAATGCACTGCTACTAGAATCCGGTTGATACGACGGTTATTTCCGCTGCTACGGATGCAAAACGCAGAGCTTCAAAAAAAAACACGTCCTTCTTCCTCGGCGTCTCGAGCCACTGCTACCGCCGAAGGGTTGTTGCTCTTCCTGTGACTAACTTGTCTGAGGACAGAGCTGCGTACGAAATTCATCGTGACTGGGAGGCAAGATTGCGCCTACCGCCGAATGATTAAACACTTCACATAAAACTTTAAAAATAGTAAACTTGTTGATGCCGAGTTAAAGCATTTGCTAACAAAAGGAAAGCGATTGCTGCAATTTCAGTAATATTTGTTGCATTGGTTTGCGTTTTTGGATGTACCTTTAATATTTTACTTCAGAAAAATCTTCGTAATTTATTCGGTAAGTCTTCTTGAACCGTGAATATTTATATTTAAAACAGAATTTGGTACTTTGGTATTATCGCAACCACCTTGGAAGAAGTCGCCGAATTTCCATAAGTCGCCAAACTGTGGCAGCCATGCGCATAACGATTATTCAGGCAACCATATCGATTACTTTAAGTTTGAATAAGCAACGTCGCCGTCTTCGCACATGCTGTTTTGGTTGTATTAAAAGCTCTAAATGCGAATTGCTATATTTTTCATCTTCAACTAAATTTTGAAAAATGCTGGAATTTTGCAGGAATATAATGCATAGTTTATTGTGCACAGTTTGCATAGTTTATTTCTTTATCATTTATCTCCGTTCCCAAATAAGTAAAACTGTTAACTTTTTAAAATTTAAAACTGCCAATTTCTAAGTGACTAAGCTGTAAGTCAGACTTTAAGCAAAGTAAACGTTTAGCTTTATTTTCGTTTACAATCAATTAATTATTTTAGCACTTTGTTCTGTGTCACCCTGTATGCGCACTTAAATTATAGTTTCTTTGTTATTCAAGACTACAAGTGGCAACAGGTTTTTCTGGAATTTTCAATTCATGTGTAGTTTTCACGAGAAGTTCTCTGTTAATGCAATCATATGTTATTCTAAAATCGATAAAAAGATTGTGAATCTTGATTGCAAATTCTTTACATTTATCAAGAATCTGTTTTAAGTTGAAATTTTTTTATATTATAGTTCTTTCTTTTATATGTATATCTAATTGTACATTAAGTTCGAGATTCGAAAGTCTTTAAGATTCGGTATCTAGAAAATTTAGATGCACTCTCTCTCTAATTTTCAGATATTGATGATACTGGAATTCATCAGCATATATTGTCACGTAAGAAACTGACAGCTTAACGTACGTGAAATGTTTTAACGCTTGCTTTAACCTCTAGCATCCAGCCATTCTGTTAAATTCTCTTCTCCACGTCCACACCTTTTCAAGAACTCACTATCCATTTATGATTGACACACCCAAAAACAAAGCAACATAGTGAGTGAAAGGTAAAAAGCACTTTGCACTCACTC
>KK113340.1:52147-65882 GCA_000611955.2 Stegodyphus mimosarum | reverse complement strand
CCGCTTTTTAACGTCGTGTCAAATATGGGGAGAGTACTTCTGATGTCCTCCATTTCCCTCTCTCTGGCTGTTCGAACGTGCGACGATAGTCGAGTTTCGTATGAACTATCAATTTTATGACACGATAGCATTCTTAGAGGAAGGTAAGGGGGGGTGTTCGGTCGTTTATAAGATTTCTTGACAGGCTCCTTAAGAGTGGAAGCCCTATTTACTAAAACGTAAAACTTTACGAGCTCTTGTGTTTAGAATGGTAAAGGATAACGAAACACTACTAGAAGTCCGCCATATTTGGCCACTGAATGCTACTTCCACGTGAATACTTGTAAATATTTGATGTTCTACTGAAATGTTGTTTATCTAAGACACACCTTGATATTTTAGTTAGAAATGTGACTTTATCCACGTTTACGGGAAGCTTGAAGTTTAAGTTGGTTTCTTATCAGCCGATTAGATCTCTTTTTACGAGGATATAAAATGCTGCTGAATTATTTATAATCTTTTATGCATAAGATAAAAATGTAACTATATGTTTTATAAATATTTATATTTATATGTTTATAATTTAAGTTTTACATAGTTTTCAAAGCCAGAAAGTGTTTTTATTTATTTATTTAATGTATCTTATATTAACATTCTACTGGGTATTTTCGTTTAATCAATTTTATGGCCAAGTGTTACGTTCGCAAATGTTTATCGTTTATTACGTTCTAGATCTTTTATTTTTGAGTCAATCAACGTTTTACTGTAAAGCTACCTCCATTAGAACTAACAGATATCAGCTGAACATAACTGCCTGGTTTTTAGCGACATTCTGAAAGTTCCAGGAAATAATTTTCGAAGTTCTAGAGGCAAATTTTTCTGAAACTTGTGCTTGTTCTCTTCCTTCGAATATTTGTGAATATGGGACTGGAGGGTACTTGCACTGGAGGGTATTGTTAGTTAGTTTAGTTACTGAGTTCAGAATCACACCATTGTATTAAATATTTCAATAAAGTGGGAATTTCTTTCTCTTCGTCTGGTATAATTATCAATGTGATCTTTACGAACAGATCGCACGCAACAATATGGAGAACATGTGTTAGATGACAAGTCCTTGAAAGGTTCCTTCTCTTGTTGCAGACCGAAACAACATTTTATACTTCGCAACTATTTTTAGGATCTATGAAAATTAAAATTAACTTTTATATAGGGCTACATGGGGCAGGTGGTAAAATTCGAAAATTCCTGAATATATTAATTATCTTCCAATATCATTACTTCTAAATATTTTTACTTATCTTATTTAATTCCTGAATATCACTACTTATCTTCGAAAATTCCTGAATATCATTACTTATCTTCGAATATCATTACTTCTGAATATTTTTACTAATCTTATTTAATTCCTGAATATCACTACTTATCTTCGAAAATTCCTGAATATCATTACTTATCTTCCAATATCATTACTTCTGAATATCATTACTTATTACGTGCTGCGCCCTTAGGCACTACACGGAAAGGGAGGGATTCCTCGTGGAGGTCTTTTTAAGGAAAATTGGTTGCATTCAGGTTACACATCGGGAAAACCGAAAGCACGCCCACGCAGCCAGCCCGATCACCGAGACTCGAGCTCTGGACCAAACTATCAGTGTCCAGCGACGTTTCCCGCTCGGCCACTGGTGAACCATTCCTGAATATCGACGGATTGTTTCTGGTTTAAATCCCCCCAAAACAAATTCGCTGAGTTTGCGTTTCATGGGTTTTCTGTGCAGGAAACCGAAAACAAGTCCATTGCCTGTAGGAAGTACTCCATGAAAACCAAAACGACACTGCGATAATAGAGCGAATGGGATGAGCATATGTTTAATGAAGTAAGTAACGGGAGCAAAGCTCCCTTTGTTCCGCATGAGTTACAAAATATGTATTGAAAATTCATCGATTGGCAAAAATGCATATAAGGGAAACAGCGAAGCAGGTGAGAATATTCTGTAGAGAAGTCTTATTTAAAATTTGTGATATTCAAGCAGAGGCAGTTGCAGAGTAAAAACTCGAAACGGATTAGAGCTGACGACCAGAATTCTGCAAGAGGAGAAGAGGTGGAAACGAAAATTAAACGATCAGAGTGCTAGAAAGACAAGCTTGTTTTTCCAGTGGAAAGGGAGTTTGTTTCTGATTGGAGATAATTGGATTTTGATGGTTTTTGACTGAAAAGATTTTGATGATGATTTTGTCTCTAGCGCCGCGACATGGTTTTATAGCGTGACTGCTGGCTCAAAATCGCGTGCTATTCTTCTGGTATCTGTTCCATTTCTTCCTTCTAATATCACAAGCTAAAGCTGGTAGAATTTTGAGAACTCCGTAACAATGAATCATTGTTGAATGATTTGGTTTATTTTATTATGGCAAAGCAGTTGAGACTATCTTCCTAAGAGGAGGGATGCCATCGTGGAGGACATTTTAAGGGAAATTGGCACATGGGGAAAATCAAGAAAGGACACATGCAGCTAGCCCGTTAGAATCATTGTAATAAATCAGAAATAAAGAATCATTGTAAAGATTAAAGATGAGAATAAATACATGACTCATATTTAAAATACTCCGAGGAAAATCAAAAATGCAACTATGGGATCAGCCTTTCGCTAAGATTCAAATCCGGAGAAGTTACGAATGGTTAATGGTTTTAACCGATCGGCCATTTAACGGTTCTGAGATTAAAATAGTCTGATGTCTACGCAAATACAGTACTAATTTTAGAGATTTCGTTGTGGTATTAAAAGTACCAAAATTTGAATTTTACTAAAACCTTTTTATAAAAATGATGTTAATTAAGCATGCACCAATTTTATGTGGAAAATTTAAATGGCTAAAACGGCTTAAAGAATTTGTTTGTTGTCATATTTACATTAAATCAATAGTTACGCAATTTTTTCCTTTAAAATGATGTTCCCATTTACTGAATAAAAATTTTTGTCTATTTTTATTCTTTGCGTTCTATTTTCATAATCCTTCTAAAAGAAGCACAGACGCTTTTCGAATTCCGGAAGCGTTAAGCTTTGAACGATGGTTCCTACCATGAATTTGTCTGTAAAATATCGCTAGGTTCGTTACGCATACTGTCTTAACAGTGTTCGTGCGAAAATAGCTTTAAACACTTCCAAATAAATAAAAAAAAAAAGAAAATCTGAAAGGTTTCAAATTTTAAATTACGTCCAAAGAAGCGTTTTTTAACGTTTTGTGTGTTACCTTTATTTTTTAAATATCATGTTCTTCGCACTTAAACTATAAAATTCACTTCAACAGCAATATCGCAAAATAATTTTAAAATGAGGCTATCTTTAGAATTTCCTATACACAGTATCACGCCCTGGAGATAAAAAAAGTTTTTTTCTATACAACGTTGCCTTTACTCGCTTTGAAATCCTCGAGATTGTTAATCAAAAATTCGTTAAAGTTTTACAAAATGTGAAATCGATAATAAAACGAATTCCACATTTCAGATTTGGGCCTCCAGATGCCCATATTCGCAGAAGGATCACGTTATTCCAAATTTGATTGCTCTAGGTATCGTCATTTTATCACAATGCGAGAAACATACGTAGATTCATGGAGATTCTTCATTATTTAATTTCTTTAAATATAATACAGAGCTGCAATATTTGGTGGCAACAGTTTGAAAAGTGAGCCGATATTTAACGTTTCCGACGCAAAATCGCAAAACGAAAACAATAGTCTTTCAGGAACAAAAGGGATTTTTTGTCACATCCGTACGCACGTATCTTTTTATCCCGATAACTCAAAAACGATTAATCGTAGAACGTTAAAATTTTTTATATGGAACTGCTATAACATGTTGTGCACCTCTCGTTTGTGTTGCAATCGGCAGATCGCAACGAATATGCAGCATATATATATATATATACATATAGGATGAGCCAAAAGTTCGTTAAAACTTTACATTCATGAAAAGGGAAGAATTTTGTCACACGGAGTGAAAGAAAGGACTCACAAATAAGTCGGATTTTTTTTCAGTAGCAAAAAATTTGTAGTTAAAAATGTAACTGGTAAAAAGAGCTGACATGCGAGATTCAACACAATTATCCAAACTAATCTTACAATAAAAGACCGTGATACATTCTCTCTCTGGATACTTCCGCCACTACGAAATCTCTGCTATTATTTACCTGCTGACACTGCCACGAAGTTTAATTGTCACGGTAACTCATGGTTACTCCTTCTCCTCCGTTACGACTCCTCCGCTCTCGCGGATCTCCATCGCCATTGATATGCGAAACTCAAGTGCCGTTTTGTGGCAGTATTTTCAACTGAGCTGATAATATCGCTGTTCGCGTGATAATTCAGCAATAATTCAATATTGGTATTGGTATTGCATCTCTCATTCGATTTCAGAATGTTATTATTACCCTAGCAAACTTTGCTGGTGAAGTTGTTCTATTTGACCGGAGAGTCAACAACTATTGAGATGCGAAATTTTCGCTCGTCAATAGGACTGAAGACGAAGAATGGCCCCATAGAGTGTTCTGGAATACTGAAGCTTGTCAAACGATTCGAACAAACTGGCTCTTTGGGGGATCGGCCACGAAGTGAAAGACCGTCTTTGACAAAGGGCCAAATTACTGCGGTGGAAACCACTACGAATGGTACAGCGGCGAAATCGTTCACGGGGAGCAGCAGCGCTCGCAAACCTGGAAGGATATTGGACGTGCCTTACTCATCGATTCGACATATCCTCCACGAGATATTGGATCTCTATCCGTACAAGTTGCAGCCATTGTATGAGTTTCATCCGGGAGACACAGCTATGAGGGAATCATTCGCCCAGTGGGCTATGCCAAAATTGAAAGCTACCATCAGTGGTTGCTCAACATTTTCTGAATGAAGCGCACTCAACACTACGCGGGGATCTGCACACCCAGAACACTCGTATCTGAGCGACGTGGAATCTTCGTGAATACACGACGAAGTCACTGCATTCAACCAAATTGACAGTCTGGTGTGGCTTCATGTCATCTCTCATTGACGAACCATTCTTCTTGTCCCATACCTGACAGGAAACCGTGTCCTATTTCTGCAACCGTCTCCCATACCTGGCAGGAAAGGGTGCACAGTAACCGCTGAGCGCCAACCGTTATCCCACTCTTTTGCCAGACAAAGTTTTGCCCGCATTAAATCAAAGAGCTGTGTTATCTGTAATGAATTCTATGCAAGATGGCGCATTGCCACGCTATGTCAATCCAGTTAAAAGATTCCTATTTAGCACCTTTGATGAAAACAAAGTGATCAGTGAAGGTTGAAATATCCTCTACGATCACCTGACATCACTCCGGTTGAATTTTGGTTGTGGGGCTTTTGAAACCGCTTGTGTACTATTCATCCCCTTCAACATTGACCGAACTCAAAGATTCTGTCTGTTCTATGCTCAAAGATTCGTGAGGTTTCTGCCGTGCATTCCGACATGTTGCATTCAGCTGTAACGGAAATTGTGAGTCACTTTAGTTCTGTCATACAATGTCGTCGAGTGCATGTTGAAAAATTGTTAGCGAAGAATGAAGAGTACTGTTGTTTTGTTAATAGTGTTTCGGATCGTCAGCGCCCTCTATCGGTGAGATTTTTAACTAAACGTATTTTTGCTGCTAAGAAATATCCGACTTCCTTGTGAGCTCTTTCTTACAAACCGCACTTTTTTACCACAACCTCTTCCTTTTTATGAATTTTTTCAAAATTTTAACGAACTTTTGGCTCACCCTGTATACACCTTTCCCTTACCCGGCTTAAAATTCCTTACCAAGCCCTTGTATTGGCAGTCGTTGGCTGTAATCATAAACTTCGAAATACAGAAGTGTTTTAAATTACGAAAATATTCATGTTTTGGCAACGTCAAATTTCGACAAATAACGAAATTAAACATTCAGTGCGGTCTCCCGATTTTCAAACTCATATTTGGGAATATTTTACACTCGATGTGAGAAAATAAAATCAGAAGTTTGACTCCCGTACGACAAAAATTAATCGGGATATATAACATCAAAATTTATACTTTTTGATGTCATTTTCAATTTCTTGAGAGATCGATTGAGGGACTTTAGGATTCTTCAGGGATCGATTGGAATAGTTCGAGGAAATAAGTTTAAATGAAATGCAGCAAAAAAAGGTGCATAATTTAATAGGCCTTAAGAGGAAGTCATGAGGTATGCACATCAGAATTTTTATGTTTAGTCCAACAAATCCATAAATAAAGGCTTCGATTCTGTCCATTAACTCAGATGTACACTGCGAAAAAGAAAAGGGGGACAGGTATATATATCTCCCACTGTATTGGGCCAATTGACGAAATTCTTTTCTCTTAATAATTCTTGACTTTTTCTTTCTCTTAATAATTCGTATAAGAATGTTCAATTAATAAATGTATAAATATTTGATGTTAATAAAAGTTAATGCTATTTTAGCAACGGTGTAATTGCTTAACTATTTAAATCGGGGGGGGGACGTATTCCAATTTCAAGTGAAGTAAGTTTAAAAAAAGTGCAGAAAAAATGTGCATAATTTAATAGGCGTACAAGGAAGTCATGTAGTGTAAACATCAGATCTCTTATTAGAGTACTTATGACTAACATACGAGATTAAAATATGTTTCCAACACAAATTTTTCCCAAAATAAGATTATTGTTACTTATATGATATCAGCGAAGATTTAACACTAATGAAGCATTTTGTTGATTATAAATTATGGTAATTTAACTGTGCTAGGAGGCATAAATTTTTGAATTATTATTTCGTCAGAAAACATTTTAATCAGATTACATCCGCAAGATTTAAAGATTTATAAAAATAACATCGCTCATTGTTCTTGATAATTATCTTAATAAGTAAAAATTTTTTTCATACTCAGCAGTAAGAAGATTATTACTCAGATTAGTACAATAAAAAATTTTATTTTCATCAAAGGTGTAAATACTAGCATAAGATTCCTTAATCCAGCTAAAAGCAGACGAGTTGAAAAGAGTTTCTCGAATGTTTCGGAGAAAAATGGTATTATTAATGTTCCGTAAAAGCTATACAGTAGTCACTAATACATCTAAAAATAAACGTTTTATCTTGTTTCGCTTAAATACGGAGTTTGCTGGAAGCTAAAAGATAAAGTTAATTACATGTATCGTATAAAATTTAAGAAACATTTGCGTTTTCGTGGCAACAGAATCATTGCTCTAAGGTACTTTTAAGGTAATGTGAAGCGTCAAAATATAAACGCCTCACATTACATGCAGAGACTGTTTTCACATTTTTTAAATGACTTTTATTGTATTTGCAGATATATTTTACCTATAATATTTGTGTTTTATACGTTTTATTTCATAACGCTCACCTCTTGAACAGATTTCCAAATTACAAAGAGGGTTGTTGGTCGACGTTTGGAGAATCCGCCTTTTAAAAGTTCAGAAGGACAAAAATCCATGGGTAGTACATGAGGAGATTTAGTCGGGATATGAGTGACGGGTACTTTATAAGGTATTTCTCCCGCCTTTTCAGCATGCCTTCGTGGTGTAGTGGTCAGCACGCTAGGCGCGTATTCGAGAGGCCCGTAGTTCGAGTGCTTTGTCTTGATACACTTCTACTGATTGATCACACTGTGGATAAAGAGAAGATATTTCATGTTTGAAAATTGGGTACTAGATATGTTCCTGATAACTTGGGGAGTTTGTGGTAACATTTTCTTCACTTTCTTTACCTTTAGTTTGCCGTTATATGAAAACCAAACAACAATCATCAATCCCTTTGAAAAACTTTCTTTATTCTTTGAACCCTATTTTAAGATATTTTTCTTTCCTTTGATGGTAATAAATAGAAGTCTTTTAATTTCACTCATTCAGATACAATAAAGATTCGTCTACTGTGACAATAGTTTTTCATTTTTGTCTGTCTGTTTGTCATAAAGAATTCTGAAGCGTGTTCTGTGTTCGACGATGCACATCATGTGTGTTTGAATTTCTAAGATTAAAATCAGCAATAATCCCTCTGTTAACAGTTGACACTGAACATTTTATTTATTTTGTAACTGTCCTTTGACTTAGCAGATTTTATTTTTACATTTAAAATCTTACAATTAAAGCATTCGAAACTTTCCTTTTTTGACTTAAGTGTGTATCTGGAACCATGTTTCCCCCTTGAAGCTGAACTTTTACACTTTTTCCCTTTCTTGTTGATAATTAAATCTTGCACAGTATTTTTTAAAATTATATACGACTAATTTTCTTCGGAAAGACACCAAACATAGCCTTCTATGCACTGCTTCTTTAAAAGTGCCAATTTGCATGCAACAAAACTGTCAAGTAGCAGACAGTAATTGGTACATTAAAAAATATAGCTGCAATTTAACCATTTCCAAGCAGACTGTATCGTATAGCAAAGCAAAATGGTCTTAATAAAGATAAGAATAGTCTAGGCTGTATCAAAAATGCAAATTTTGGGGTTGGAAATGGGGTCATTAAATCATTGCGTATGATATAAAAAACACAAAGAAATTATTTAAGGAAAAAGCTTGGCTTTCCGAGATAAAATTGTGGTATCCTTATGCAAGTCGGCTATTTTTCAACAAGATAAACTTTGATAAGAGTGCCATAGTATAAACAAAAAGTACCTACACACTTATGTACACCAGTTTCCAAATTGACAACCAGTTCCAACAATCTCAAAGGAATAATTTTCATCAGGGTTGTGAGAATCTTTATTCCGAACAAGTGAAGTTTTCATTTGCTTTGCCAGTCAGAGTATTTTGCTTTTACAGTAAGCATAAGCATATCTATAACTAACATTCTTAATTTGTATCTTTCAAGCTAGCACGGTCGATTATTTAACTTTTTTATGGCACGAAAGAGCGACACAGGATTTTCAGGACTTAGGATTTCGAATTAGGATTACTCAGGGTGTTTATAAAGTCACGGACGCATTTTGATGTTTAATAATTCATAAAATAATGAAGACACAAATAAACTTATAGCATTTATTAATGGAATAACTTACATATTTTCCTTTTCATGTTTGAATAGCTGTACTTTTGTAAATATCGTATGCGCGTGTGGTTAATTTTAGATAATTTCATTTTACAGTCTAGATATCTCTACTTTTCTAAATATCGTCTGCTTATTAATTCCATTTTTCTCTCTTTTGTTTTTGACAACTATTGCCTATTATTATAAGCCTAGGAGGATGGCCTTTGCAACAGATATGATAAGTAGGATAGAAGATGATGCTGAATTTCTGAAGCGCATAATGTTCTCCAACGAAGCACCTTTCATCTTTCTGGCATTGTTAATCGCCATAATTTGCGCATATGCGCCATTGACGGAGAACCCTTGGACAATGCGTGCTACGTGTGGTAGCGTATTATCCTGTTGAAATATGGCTGTGGGCAAGCCCTGAAGGTAAGGAAGGACAACTGGCTCCAACACCTCGGAGATGTAGCGCTGGCTGTTTAAAGTACCAGCAATGCGTACTAGAGGAGTGCGATAGTGATATCCAATACCGCCCCATACTATAATACCCTGTGCAGGACCAGTGTGGCTGTGCATAATGCAGCTGTTCACAGTCCTCTCTCCACGGTGTCTCCAGACTCGAATCTGACCATCGTGGTGTTGCAGACAGAAGCGTGACTCGTTAGTAAAGACAATTTCATTCCATTCTGCCGTCCACGCCCTTCTTTCGTCGCGCCATTGGAGGCGGAAACGTCTGTGGTTCTGCGTCAAGGGTAGAGGAAGCAATGGACGTCTTGCGGACAGACCGCTCTGACAGACTACATAACTTACATATTTTCATTTTCAAGTTTGAATCTCTTTACTTTTGTAAATATCTGCGTGTGTGGTTAATTTCAGATTATTTCATTTTTAGTCTAAATATCTGTACTTTTCTGCAATGTTCTCCGACGAAGCATCCTTTCATTTTTGTGGCATTGTTAATCGCCATAATGTGCGCATAGGGGATCTGAAAACCCCCATGAATACCGTGAGGCACAAAGGGATTCCGCAAAGGTTAATGTGTGGTGTGGACTAATGCACGACCGAGTCACTGGGCCTTTCTTTTTTACAGAAAACACGGCCTCATCAGTTGTATACTTAGACATGTTGGAAAACTTCGTATTTCCACAACTAGAAGAGCTTCAGCCACATGTCCTTTTGCAGCAAGATGGTGCACCACCTCATTGGGGTGCCATCGTTCGTAGTTGTTTGAATGACCATTTTACAGGAAGATGAATTGGGCGAGGAGGTCCAATTCCTTGGCTACCCAGATCACCTGATATAACGCCGCTGGACTTTTGTCTTTGGGGATTTGTAAAGGACAACGTTTACAGGAGGAAAATGTCGAACATGGATGGCCTAAAAGCCAGAACGACAACCGCAATAGCCTCTGTGGATGCCGACCTGCTTGCCGGTACCTGGCGTGAGATTGAATATCGACTTGATATTCTCCGTGCGACGAAGGGGGCAGACGTGGAAGTTCATTGACAAGGATCATGAAACTTTTTGAGTCTATCTAACAATTTATGTTATTAATTTTAATCTATTTTTATTATTTTATGAGTTATTAAACATCAAAATGGGTCCGGGACTTTATAAACATCCTGTATATTACATTTACATATAGCGTTGTTCTAACATTAGGTGTTTTGATAAAAAAATCAGTTTTTTCTGAAATGACATACTGATTTTTTTCCCTATTTCTATTCTACGACTCAAATGATGCCAAAATGCCAAGTTCTCTAAAAATCGTACGAGTAGTTTCTAAAACAGTAGCTCTCAAAATTTTAGCTCCTCAACGTTAATTGAATTTGATATATATTTATTAATATACCTTTTTTCATAAACTTCTTTGATTCTTCCTTTCACAGTTCGAAATTTAGGTTCATTCCAAATAAAATTCGCCTTTTTTTATGACTTATTTTTTAAATTTTTATTTTTTAGTTATTTTTATAAATTTTACGAAATATTTTTTGAATCGTGAGAAATAAAATTTTTACGACCACCTTACATTGGATGTAACTCTAGGCATGCCCACAAAAATAAGAGACTTTGTTACTCAAAATTCCCAAGATATACGTGAATTTATATAATGACGCTTTTGAAATTTGGCATCTTTGTTTTAAGCGATGACAGCGCCAAATGTTGTTTATGCAGTTTCTTAAAATCATTTGAAAGAATTAACGATGCAACTTTTTTTTCCACCCATGTATAATAAAAGAAAGAAGAAAGTAAGTTTCTATAATTTAAAAATTTTCCCAAATGAATAATTTTTGGCGCAAACTGGAAAAAGTGCGCCAAGATAAATTTTTAAATCTCTCAGTAAATTGTTCACCGAATTTTGGAAACTTTAATATTCAAGCATAATTAGTCCAAAGGGATTTAGTCCCGAAGGACTATTACTTTCGTTTTGCGATTTTGCGTCGATTCACTCTGAATGCCCGTTTCACTTTTCAAATTGTTGCCACTAAATGTTATCGCTCTGCATTAAGTTTTAAAAAATGAAAAATCTGCATAAATGTATGCATGTTTCTCGCATTGTGATAAAACCTAGAGCCATCGAATTTTGAATGACGTAATCCTACTGCGAATATGGGCATCTGGAAGCCCTAATTTTGAATTTGAAATTTGCTTTATTATCGATTTTATGTTTTGTAACATTTCAACGAATTTCTGATTAACAAACTAAATGATTTCAAAGCGAGCAATGGCAACACTGTACGGAAAAAAAACATTTTTATCTCCAGCGCACGAGACTTACGGAAATTCTAAAGATATGTTCATTTCAAAATGATTTTGCGATATTGATTTTGAACTGAATTTTATGGTTTGAGTACGTAGTACATGATATTTAATAAAAAAAGGTAGCACACGAAACGTTAAAAAAACGCGCCTTTGGACGTAATTTAAAATCTGAAATCTTTCAGATTTTTTTTCTTTTTATTGATTTTTTTAGTCGTAAAATCGAAATATGAAAAAAAAAATCGGTATGTCATTGCAGAAAAGTCCGATTTTGTGTCAAAATGCGCTAGAACAATGACTATATGTAAATCTAATATATATCCCAAGCCGCGCTTTTGAAACATGAAAAACGCAAATTAAATGTCGTCAATCAACCCAGTAGAAAGGGAGAGAGAGAACTGTCCTTTTTATTTTTGTTTAATTTTATTTTATTTTTGGGCAGATTGTACTTATATGAGGGAACACTCTTCATAAGATTTTTATCTTTTCTCACAGTAACCATCTTATTTTATGTTCTCGATATCTTCACAACGGATGACATAACGAAGCGGTCGCATTCAGGATAGCGTTAACCTAAATCATATCTGGTTATAAGTGATGTAAATTTCTTCTTTCTCTGAAGAAGATTCTAGATTTTTTGAACCATCATTTATAATTTTCAGATAGACGTAACTAAGAAATCCCTCTCTTTTCATGAAATCTTCTTTAAAAATTACTAGTGAAAAGGAATGCTATAAAGTCCTAAATCAGTTTGATTGCCTAAAATTTGATGCCTGATCTCAGTTATCTGACTCCTTTTCGCAATTCAGACTGATTTCAAATTAACAGAACTAATGCTATCGTCTCATTAGACAAGACTTATTCACACTGCATTTCGAATTACTTCTTCTTCAGTACATTTTGTGGTACTTCTTTCGCAAATGAACCAAACTTCATTTATGGAACACAGCAAAAACTTTAACACTTAAAATGGCGACATACAAGCAAGAAGAGAAAACATATTCTAAATTATTTTAAAATAAATTTTAAAAAAAAATCTGAAAGATTTCAGATTTTAAATTACGTCCAAAGGCGCGTTTTTTTAACGTTTCGTGTGCTACCTTTTTTTATTAAATATCATGTACTACGTACTCAAACCATAAAATTCAGTTCAAAATCAATATCGCAAAATCATTTTAAAATGAACATATCTTTAGAATTTCCGTAAGTCTCGTGCGCTGGAGATAAAAATGTTTTTCTTTTTCCGTACAGTGTTGCCATTGCTCGCTTTGAAATCATTTAGTTTGTTAATCAGAAATTCGTTGAAATGTTACAAAACATAAAATCGATAATAAAGCAAATTTCAAATTCAAAATTAGGGCTTCCAGATGCCCATATTCGCAGTAGGATTACGTCATTCAAAATTCGATGGCTCTAGGTTTTATCACAATGCGAGAAACATGCATACATTTATGCAGATTTTTCATTTTTTAAAATTTAATGCAGAGCGATAACATTTAGTGGCAACAATTTGAAAAGTGAAACGGGCATTCAGAGTGATTCAACGCAAAATCGCAAAACGAAAGTAATAGTCCTTCGGGACTAAATCCCTTTGGACTAATAAATATCATTACATTCTTCGTGCGTTTAAAACGTTGCCATTCAGATACATATTAATGTTTGTCTATTTAAATTGTAATATTTAAAACTATTCTTCGTGGATTTAAAACGTTGCCATTCAGATACGTATTAATGTTCGTCTATTTAAATTGTACAAAAGATTAAAAACAATATTTAAAGCTGTTACAATTCTCATACAGCAAGGCCGTTCGTCATGATTTAAATCCTGGACTAACTACCAGTGTTTGCTGATTTTAGCGTTTGGATGTAAGCAGACAAAAAGGTAATAAATTGATAAATATTACAAAAAAATTAATTGAAATATTTTTCTGAAACAACGAAGGTTAACATCAGTTTATTGCAGGAATAAGAAATTCTTCAACCAT
>KK113340.1:20998-52065 GCA_000611955.2 Stegodyphus mimosarum | reverse complement strand
GGCAAATTGGTTAATTTTTGCTTACTAGTTTGATTTTTAAATTTCTTATTTACTACAAGTTTTTAACTTTTGTTTTAGGAATTTTTTTCATTTATTGTCTTCTTAGGAGATTTAAAATTTGTTCTTGAATTTATACTTTTGTTTTTACTTTTGTATTTGAAATGAAAAGAGATTGCAGGGGATATGTCTTCTAAAGTAAGCATCTCGTTTAGTTTAATTGAATTCTTAGTCAGAAACTTTAATTTCAAAAATTATTTGCTTTTTAACAGGATTCTTTTGGTTTCAGTGGACTAATATCTCTATTTTGAATGAGTATCTATTGTGAATTATGATTTGAATGCGGCAAATAATTTGATGCCTACTTAGAAGTAAGGTGAAACACTCTATCTTATTTTAGTTTTTGTTAATTGATGGTAGATTGGTTATCCCCAGTAATAAGTGGATTAATCTGCTATCAATAAGAATAACTGGTTTTCCAATACTTAAAAAATAAGGTTTACTTTTGATTTTGGCATTTTAATTGTTTTTAAAAATTGTTTTTGAATTGTTTTTAGAATTGTTTTTAAAACAAAGGAGGACTTGAAAATTCAATTTTGAAATTCTTTTTAAAACTCTGACAGATACCTTTTCGATAATGATTTTAAACTGAATTTCTGTTCCTTAGAGATGGTTATATGGAAAGTTTTCGTATAATTTATTGTGAATTATTGGTTTATATATATACAATATTACCAATTCGCCGATTCGGGCCCTTCACCGACTTCGGCTTGGACCCTACTAAGGCCAAACGTTGTTGTCACTTTATTATGGAGACACCTTATAAGTAAGCCACTTTTGCGTCCTATGTAGGGATGGACATTAACCACAGTTGTAAAGGGATGGTGCCCACGCATCCCATTGCATATCGCATATGAAGGGACTGCAAGTTACACACATGCCTTCTCCGAGATTCGAACCCGGGCCCTTTGGTATCGTAGTCGACTCGCATAACCACTATACCCCCTAACCGCTATACTACTTTAAAATATAAATAATTTAAAGTTTTATTAATTGATTAACGAAACATCCTCCTAAGAATTTTGTGGTCATAAATGGCGGTCGCCGATAGTTTGCTATTTTCTAGTTTTCGATAAAGGAGGTCTTCTACTTTTTTACACCATCGCTTAGAGTTTAGAGCACTAAATATATTATTATGTTTCGTATCGAGACAGGTTTCAGAGACGTGATCTTATTGGTCGGGACGAGGTCTCGTGTCTTGACCTATCAGGGAACAAAATTTGACAACACCCACTCCAAATCGTGATGCTTCATGAGCCCGTTTCGCTTTTTTCACCTGACACTATCTCTATATATTTATACAGATAGCGCATAAAATGAAAAATAAAATGATAGGGTGTTTTCGAGCACGTTAGGTATGTTATTTCATAGCGTAAGATCGAGGGTAGGATCCCATATTTAGAATTAGATCGAGTACCAACATTGTTTATTCTCTTGGGGAAAATACTTTTGGAATCTTTGCGAAACATTTTCGTATAAGTATGCGTTTGGCCTGTTAACATATATAAGTTTTTTTATTATTGAGAGTATATCCGTACTAAGATATTCTAGTGAATAATGCATGGTTTCACTGGATAATTGATGTAAATAAAGTAAATAAAGGTATCTTTTTTTTATAAAGCATAATTTCAATTTTTGAATAAAGTAATTTTTTTTTAGTCCAAAGGGGCAATTTGCGCTGCACGACTATTAATTTCGCTTTGGCATTTTGCGTTGATTTACTATAAATGTGGGTTCAGTTTTCAAGTTGTTACCACCAAATATTAGAACCCTGTATTATATTTAAAGAAATTAAATAATGATGAATCTGCATGAATGTATCTATGTTTCTCGCATTGCGACAAAACAACGGTCCCTATAGCTATCAAATTTTGAATAACAAACTGAAGGATTTCAAAGCGAGCAATGGCAACACTGTACGAAAAAAAACATTTTTATCTTCGGAGCGTGAGACTGTGTATCGGAAATTGCAAAGACATGCTCATTTTAAAATTATTTTGCGATATTGCTCTTAAACTGAAATTTATGGTTTAAGCCCGAAGAACGTGATATTTAATAAATAAAAGTAACCCACAAAACATTGAAAAAACCCGGCTTTTTGGGCATAAGGTTAAGTCTGAAAGCTTTCATATTTTTTTTTGTTGTTTCTGGTTTGGTTTCAGTGATGGGGTCTTGCCGTTTATAGGCGTTGCCCACTATTAGACCAGAAAAGGTAGTCACTTTATCAAGGAGCCACCTAATAGGTTGGCTACCCCTACTTCTTATGAGGGGACAGACAGTTGACATCCATTTTTTTTCCGAGATTCGTACCCGGGTTCTTCGTTACAGCAGTCAAAGAGGCTAACTACTTTTCCGTCTGGGTAGCAGAAGTAAGTAAGTAACTGCGGGAAATCTTAAGACGCTATAGGTAAAATTTTATCTGTGAGAATTTCATGGAATTCCATAACATAATATCTAAATCGAGTTAAAACATTTTTGTACACATAATATGGTAAATACATGCATATGCTCAAATTTCAACCATTAATACACTCTTACCGACGAGGCCGTATCTATGCGGGCTAGAATATTTTTTGTGATATCTCTAAGAACGTATATACACGTAAACTGCGAAACAAAAGTGACAGTTTTACATCTCCCGTTATACTGGGCCGATTGACGAAATTCAAATTGCGTTTTTCCTGTCTCGAAAGCGCGTTTTAGGATACGTATTAGATTTATATATAGCATTGTTCAAATATAGGTATTTTGACACAAAATCGGACTTTTTCTAAAATGACATGCCCATTCTTTTCGATATTTCGACTCTACGACTCAAATTATGCCAAACTGTCAAGTTCTTTAAAAATTGCACGAGCAGTTTTTCAAAACTTAGCTCTCGAAATTTTAGCTCTTCAATGTTAATTGAATTTGATATATATTTATGAATATCTCTTTTTTTACAAAACTTATTTTATTCCTTCTTACATCGTTCGAAATTTAGGTTCATTCCAAACAAAATTCGCCCATTTTTTATGATTTATCTTTAAAATTTGGATTTTTAAATTATTTTTATAAATTTTTCGAAAGCAATTTTGAATTATGACCTACACAATTTTTACAATCACCTTAAAGTAGATATATTTCTAAGTATACTTGGAAAAAATTAAAGCTTTTCATTCAAAATTTCCGAAGATATACGCGAATTTATATATTGGCGCCTTTTGAAATTTGGCCTATTTGTTGGAATAAGGAAAATGTGGTTTATGCACCTTGTTAAAATTAAAGTAGAACGATGTGACTTTTTTCCTCTTATCCACAATGTAATAAGGCACGAACGATGTGACTGCCCCCCCTCGCTGCACAATGGAAGGGAAGGAAAATAGGTTGCCACATATTAAGAAGGTCGCCAAGTGAATTATTATTGGCTCAAACTGAAAAAAATTCGCCAAGTTAAATTTATGATTTTCTCCGTAAATGTCGCATTAAATTTTACGAAATTTAATATTATTCATAATTTGAGTCGTAGAATCGAAATGCGAAAAAAAAATTACTATGTTATTTCAGGAAAAGTCCGATTTTGTGTCAAATACCTATGTTAGAATGATGCTATATATAAATATAATATATATCTTAAGTCGCGCTTTCGAGATTTGAAAAACGAAATTTGAATTTCGTCAATCGGCCCAGTAGAACGGGAGATATAGAACTTTTTTTTCGCAGTGTACATATTAAAATATGTCAAAGAAAGTAAGGCGATATATTAAAAGTACATAAATCTAAGTATAAAATACCAGGATAATTTTACATTAAAATTAAGAAAATAATTTCTTCTCATAGTAGTTTTGGGAAATTGGTGCTTTCTTAGAGAAAACCCTGGCCGGTCAATGGGATTAAAGTAATTTTATCATCGTATGTATGACTGGAATGAAGCGATTTCACATTGAGTAGCTTAGAATATATCTGGTAAAATATATGTGAACAGGTAAGATGAAGCTGAATAAATCGCACGATAATCCTTTATTCTCCATTACGTGTCGTCCACTCGATCTGTCTCATTTATTACGGTGTTATAGTTAAGCTTCTTTCTTGCCTTTTCTTGGTGTTTTTGGATAACGATTCACTACAGAGAAAAAATCTGATGTGTGCACCACATGACTTCCTTGTACGGAATGTTAAATTATACGCATTTTGCATTTCATTAAAACTTATTGGATTGAATTAAATCCACTTCATTGGTAGCTCATAAACCACAATAGAATAAACGCACTCTTTAAAATTCACTATATTTGTTTACCACAGCGACACTCTGGCGCTAGCTTCACTTGAGATCGTTAGATCTCATTCATTTTATAACTCCTTAGAATGCACAAAAATTATGCATTTTATATGGGAAATTTTCTAATCGTTGCCACATGTTCTATTCGAAGACTACAATAAATCTAAAACCATGCGAAAAGGAAATTAAACAAACAAACAACAATAAAAAAAGAAACAGTTTTTCGCAGACGATTCAGTATTTCTCATTCAATTAATTCAGTTCTCACTTCGCGACAAGGCAAAAACAACAAGTAAACGACAAGTAAATCTTTAATACTTATTTCAGAATGGATTAAGTATGATTGCAGAATGGATTAAGCATGATTAAATTGGCAATAATAAAAAAGGCATAAATCTTTGTTAGTTCGAAGCTTAGTTTCTCTAGATTGCTAACAAATCCAATACTCTCGTAAGTTTGAAATGTAAGCAAATATGCCCCCTATGAGAAAAATGATTAGGCTAAACATCTTTCTTCAACTTTTCAAACAACAACCGCTCCTAAACAACTTTTAAGTTGTTGATAATTCTAAAAAATCTTGTTTGCAGATTTACTAAGTAAAAAAACCTTAACCTGAAGATAAGAACAACATAATTCAATCATTTTTAAAGCAAAACATGCACAATTTACCAACATATAAGTATAAAAAATGAGCTCACTAAGCAGAGTAATGGAGTGGATATATATGTAATAATAATAAAAAAAAGTCTGTAGTGCTGACCAGGAGGAATTTAAACTTCGTAGCAGTGTTGATCTATAACGAATAGGAAATTGGAGGCGAAGGCAGATTAAATCTTCATTTTTTATTTCCGCTTGTTGTGGCCACAATCAACTTGGCACATGAAATGCGCCTATTCCAAAATAGCTCACATTTTAGATTAATTTTCAGTAAGAAAGAAGAAAGCAGCAGACAGCAGTCCAATTAGACCGAAGCGTAAAAAGCAAGTGCACATTCAGGGTCAAATCGCAATTCAGACTGAGTTAGTTTTGGTTTACAATGCATTTTGATTGGACAGTTAACACTTCTGTAAAATTATTATTGGTTACTTGACTTTTAGTTCCATTTACATCATCAGAATTATGTAAGAGTCATATGACAGGGATTGATCTGGAAATGACGCAGTGCAGAGAGGTTACTATTTTTAGAATTGAGAAGGGAAATTTACGTTGTTAATTTAATTTTAGACATATTCTTTATTTTCTTACATATATATATATATATATATATACATAAATTTATATACTTTTGGTGCGGCCGATTGCAACCAAAATCGGAGGTGCAATCTACATGTTATTGCAGTTCTATATACAAAATTTCAACGTTCTGAGGTTACTCGTTTTTGAGTTATGCGAAATACACACTTCCGTACATACGTACGCACAGATGCCACGACAAAATCTCTTCAGAATCCATTTTAAATCAGGTTTATTATTTTTTGGGGCAAAAGAAGAGTCTTTTACTCTGTTCTTACTTACGAATGTCACTCAAATCCATCGTTGAATTTCATTCGATAGCGGTCAAAATAGATATTTTAGAAAATTAAAGCTACTGCTATGTCTAGCATTGTTTATACTCCCAAAATGCAGAACGAAAATGCTGTAAAATAAATTATTGAACAGGAAAAAATTAGCTGAGTCATCTATAAATTTCAATATTTTGGTATTTGGCAATACGTTTTGAGTTAAAATAACACACTAAATAAGGATTATTAAAGGAGTTATAGCAACAAGTATGAGAGCAATATTCAGAAATTTCCAGAACTAGTATCGAAGGTTTAAATATGCGGAACACTCTTCTTCAGCTGAAGAAGTGATACTGATATTTTCTAGCGGTTACTGAGTTCCTTTAGAAAATAAAACTGCTGATATGTGAGGCATCGTTAATACTCCTGCAAACATAAAATACTGTAAAATAAATTATTGAACAGGAAAAAATAAGTTTGGCCTTATTTTAATTTCAATATTTAAATATTAGGCAATAACGTTTGAGTTAAAATAACACACCGAATAATGATTATTAGAGGAATTAAAGCACCAGGAACCAGAGTATTATTCATTAATTTGAAGCACTAGTTTTGAAGGTTTAAATGTAAAACGAAACATTTTCTTCAGCTGAAGAAGAGCAAGTGACGCAAGAGGAGCCAGTAATAAATCAAGGTAAGGTGATAAGAATGAGAAGAAGGAGATCAACTTACTGGCGCTCTCTATTGATAAAATATGAAAACAACTATGAAACAATTGCCTTAAGGATAAAGAGTTTGGAACTGGGAACGTTAACTGCAACTGAAATATTTTTATGAATATAAAAAATCTTTAGAAAATCAAATTTGCCAGCGAAGATGTTTTTTAAATAACTGAATAATTTTCTGACAGCAGTGTTGGGCAACAGAAGATTTATGTGTTTCGTTTTTCCTAACGTGTCTCGTGTTCCGCAGCGTTAAACACACAGAAAGAAATGATTAGGCGTCTTATCGCCGATAATGTGAACTTTAACAGTAAAACTTCAAACTCTAACCTAAAAGCGAGAGACCAGCTACATTGCGGGAAATTTATTCTAACCCAGACATTATCATTTAAAAGGCCAACAAAAATGGCCAAATGGTCATCATGAACAGAAACACACCGATGGTGTTGCTAAACTCTTTAACAAAAGCCCATGTAATTTGATCCTCAAAGACTCTTCGCCTTAGGACCTGTCAAAAGTAAAAACTGAGATTAAATCTTCACAAATTTTCCATACCTACTTAAATAATCTCAATATTTCAGTTCTAGATTTTCGACTTTGTTAGTTTAATAACACTTGCAGCATACAAATTCAATCGAGTTTATGAAAAAAGTAAAAACCATTTTCCCTAGGAAATTCATCAATGTTTATTTTGATGAATAAAGGGGGTAGTAGCTTGACTTCCTTGATCTGATTGTTATTGCCTTAACTTCTGTCGTCTTGTCACTGATTTCTCCTTCGTTATTTGCACTTCTTCAGCTCAAGAAGTAATTTGTACGTTTAAACGTTTGAAACCAGGTCTGCAAAACAAAAATACGCTAATGTAAAGTTTAAAACTGTGGAAAAATAAACTATTATTAATGAAATAATTATTGAAAAATAAAAAGGGAATAAAATTAAATGAATATTAAAAAATATTTTAGATTGCCGCAGGTATTGAGAAAACTCTACTGGTTTCCATGCAAATGAGCATAGGTTTTTCTTTAGTAGGGATCTATGTTTGCACAATTGGCCGGAGCAACAAATATTTTTAAACAATAAATGATTTTTGGACAACTAATATTATGAAATCAAAGGGTGGAACAAAGAGTAAAAAAACGTAGTCCCAGGTTTCAAGGAATTATGAAATATAAAAAGGCTAAGTTGTCAGAATATACACCAACTTAGGCCACACTACTCAGATAACACAGGCTACGAATTTCTCAGCACTGACAAATATATATACTAAAGTGCTATAAGAATACTTGCCGAATTAAAAGAGAGTTAAAATTCACATCAAAGAACACGGATGCTAAGTTTGAATAAGGAAAATTAAACAAATCTTTCGACAGCTAATTATACTTGGCCACTTAACCATTTATTTTCATTTTCTGTACAAATTATCCACAATACTTCTATAATTGTTGAACTGGATTTTTTACGCACATTTATCTCCGATGGCATTCGTTCTAAACCACCTTCTCCCAAAGCTTCCCAAATAAAATCTTATCCTTTTTCATATTTCATCACTGTTTCTTTTGCTAAATGCATTACTTTAATTTTCCCCTTGCTCTGCCTATAGATTAAGCTATGCATTTCGTTGTTACTCATTCTGCCTTTGCAAATTAATTAATTTTTGTTGCTAAAGAAGAAAGACTAGTAGAAGAATGCCCTTGAAATCAATAGAGATTTAACGAAAGTATTCTCCAGTCTAAGACTGCCTTTTTATAAGAATTTCAGGATGCTTTTAAATAATAATAAATGAATGAATGAAAAATAAACTAATCTAAAAAGGTGTGAGTTATTTGGAGAAGCAAAAATCATTTGACTTAGGGATTCAATATTAATCTACTTATTTCATGAATGCTTTGTTTTTTCTTTTGTGTAAGGAGCTGTGTCGTTTGGTGCATCTAGGTGTACATGCTTTATTGAGCTTTCAGATTCAATATGCAATGTTACAATATGCAATGAATGATCATTGCATATTGTAACAGCTTTAAATATTGCTTTTAATCTTTTGTACAATTTAAATAGACGAACATTAATATGTATCTGAATGGCAACGTTCTAAATACACGAAGAATAGTTTTAAATATTGTTGCTAATCGTTTGCACAATTTAAATAGACGAACATTATTATGTATCTGAATGGCAACGTTTCACACGCACGAAGAATGTAATTATTTTTTTATTTTAAAATAGTTTAGAATATGCTTTCTCTTCTTGCTTGTATGTCACCATTTTAAGCGTTAAATAAAGTTTTTGCTGTGTTCCATCAATAGAGTTTGCTTCATTTGCGAAAGAAGTATTACAATATTTAGATTACTATGAATGCTAAGAGTTTCATTATTTACTTAGGATACTGGGATATATTAGTAGTAATTGTGGCTCTTGAGTATTATCAATTAGTCTATTACAAAATAATGAAAAGTTGTGATAAAGAAAACTATAGTAGGAGTTATCATATACTATAATAAGACAATAGCTACTATAGTAGGAGTTATCATATACTATAGTAAGAGAAATCACATACTATAGTAAGAGAAATCATATACTATAGTAAGAGAATGCTATAGTTAGAGAAATCATATACTATAGTAAGAGAATGCTATAGTAAGAGAAATCATATACTATAGTAAGAGAATGCTATAGTTAGAGAAGTCATATAATATAAGAGAATACTATAGTAAGATAATACCATATTAAGAGATGTTATAGTAAGAGAAATCATAAACTTCCTAAAAATATATATTTATGATGAAAATATTTTTACTTTTATTCCTAAAAACAATTTAGACAACAAACGCACAAATGAGTTGTTCAAAGCAGATAGAAGCAATGATGATTTTATTATTCAGTGCATTTTAATTTTGGATTATGCCTTTCATACCCCACAGTATACCTAATATTGCCTTCCGAGAATACAAATTTAATTTGGAACTAGGTGCTGCGTTCTTGTTTTATGTTTCTCATTCCTTCCTGTGCCTGAAATTAAATATGGGCTTTGATAACCCTCAGAAAACCAAAGCCTTCGCTAGCCTGTATGCTTAAAATACCGAAACTCTCTCCTCTGTCCGTTTCCTACTCCTCCCCGTCTATGAATGCACAAAGAGGTGTGAAGATTTTAATGATATCCTTTGAACTTCCTAACAAAGAAGCTTCTATTAGCCTTTTTGGACAAGTTGTGTGCAATAAACTGATACAATACATTTAGAGAAACTGCTACTTCATACTTTAGGGGGAGGTAGGAAAACAATATCTCAAACTCAGCCGTTTCCGGCGACTGTGGTCTTTTGAATAATAGGCCATCTTAGACGTTTTGCCCTTCAAAGGATTAATACGCCAGATAAAGAGTTGATGTTGTAGAAAAGATTCAAGATGATCGAGAAGAAAATTCCTCATACAGAAATAGGCTGATTCTTGCTTTATTAAGTGAATGAGGCACCAAGGAATTCAGATTTTGAACCTCCCATACCTATGTGGTGCATAATGTGGCCAAATGACTGCTTGATCAATGCTAATCCTTTGGCCTGTTCATAAGTAACGTGATCGGATCAAAATCAATCAGGTTGTTCAAACTTTGCTGATCAAAAGTGATAAGGAACCAGCGACAGGATCATCACCCAAGTAAAACATTCCGTTACGGAACTTGTCACACTATTTCGAATAGTCCTTTCAGTAACAGCCTCTTTTATTGAAATCAAGTTATTATTTTACTTGTTCGAATCAGTTTTCTATTCCTTTGCTATTGGATGGCGCAAAGGAAGCGTTCGTCATTATAACGCTTATAAGGAAACAATGTCTACATATACTATTAAACGAATCTTTTATATATAAATGTCGTAAACTGCCTTTTACCCCTCCCCATTTACTTTTCAGCCTTTAGTTACCGAATCAATGAGATGTTCTTATGTGAAATAAGAAATTTACGTCAGGAACTATTTAAAGTAAGTTTCCATACGATAAAATTTTCAATAGGTTTCATTTTTGCATGTTATAAAAAGGGGGTTATTACAGAACGATAATATACTCTTATCTGTTGTTTGATTACCACAAACGCAAACTCGCTCTGCCAAATGATTGTGACACACGTGACAGGATTACTAGCTAGGAAACAATGTCGTTAAGAACTAATGTGATAACTTGATGAATCTTAACTCTCTAGTTCGAATCGTAGCCGTACATTACTGCTTTATTTCATAAATACATCGGTTGGAACAGCAAGTTGTCTTCATGATAGTGATTCTTAGAGTTGAAATGCAGTGCCTGTAACATTTTATCCGAAAACCTTACTGCAAATTTTAAGTTGCACATATTACACAGGTTACGTTGCCGAACTTAAATGTTAAGTTAGGTTAAACTGTTCGGCAACTTGCCTTCATTCTCCCAAAGAAAATTCATGATGATACGGATATGGATACAGAACATGAAGTTGCTTATGTGGACCCATAAGGGGCTTTAATAAATAGACAAGAAAATTAAGCTTCTCAAGGTACATGATTTTGACGAGCTATCTGGTGAAACTCCATGAACGATCAAGAAAGTGAGATGAAATCGGGAAGACTATTGTCTCCTGTAATATATGTGTAAGGGGCCTTAATAAGCTAGATATGAAAATTAAGCCTCTCAGAGTACATAACTTTGACAAGCTAGCAGGTGAAACTCCAAGAACGCTCAAGAACGTGAGATAAAACAGGGGACAACATTGTCTCCTGTACCAAATGTGGGCACTCTAATGGAAATCGACAAGAGCAAAACTCAAGCGGCGCAAGAAAATAAGTAAACTTTGGCAGTCAAAACTGTGTTACGAAATTGTGATTCCAAAGCATGTGAGTAGCAAATGGGGTTATCAAATTATCTTCTGGAATGATTTGGCAACTAAGAACTTCTGCAAAAATTGAGCAGCACAGCAAAATTCAATTTTGAAGAAAGGCTTATTTCGTAACGTGGGCCACTATAGGGTGGATTGTCAAGTCATCGTGGAGCACTTTGTTGCTAGTCAGGCAATGAGCATTTACAATTCTTTTCAGAACTTTATTCTGTACTGCCTGGCGTTTGTAGAAGTCTGTCTTTGAGGCTGAGGCCCAGGCTACAGATGCGAAGCATAGGATTAGCTTTATAATCCATAGATCCGTAGTTTTCAAAGCATAGGATAGAACTGGCATAGGATTGGCCTTATCCATAGGTATATCTTTCTCGTTTTGTTCAGAGACAGTTTCGCGTAATTTCCTAGAAGTACAGAAAGATGATTAGCAATACCACAAGCTTTTCGTGTGACTGGTTTAATATAGCAAGTCCACGTGAGCTTTTAATTAACGATAAACTTCAAATAACATATATTATTTACATGCTTCATAATTTTCTCAAACATGTAAAGATTGTTCAATGTTATTTTCATAATCTTCCGCTTTCTTACCAATAGAAACTTAAACTTTCAGGCATTTATACTAATTCCCCATTTTATGATTGTCTAAAACAAAATCCTTGACTTTAGAGATGCCGTTATTGGGTTGGATAGAGCTTACGCTTACCGCCGTATCGTCGGCGTAGCAAGCTTGTATAGTTTTCCTTATTTTGAATAAGAAATTATTTTAAGTTTGATACCTTTCCTGAACTACTCAACTTCCCCTCGCTTTTTCATTGCCAGGTTGTAAATTTAAAGTGAAGTGAGTATTTAAACGCATGATTCTCTCAGTTTTTATAGCGCGTGTTTTTGCTTGCTAGTGCACGTTTCGTTGCTATCTCGCTGTTAGGCTAGTACGCCCCTTGACCATTTCGGAAAGTTGTCATGCCTTTTAGGTTTTGTTGAGTCAACCTTGTAGACTCATAGGTTATTTCGAAGCAGGAGACATAAAAAATGAGCACTGCCCTCGCCGAGAATCGAACCACGGACCTCTCGATTACGCGCCGAGCGTGCTGACCACTACACCATGAAGGCATGTGAAGAAGGCGGGAGAAATACCTTATATACTCTCCCATTTAAAAGGCGAATGGGGATTAGGGGAACCAATCGCTAAATCTCGGTGGTGGAGAATCATCATCCACCACCTTTCTGAGTTCGAACGCCACTCGTAGTGTCATTAGGTTGTTTCGAAGCAGGAGCCTTGAAAAATGAGAATGCCCTCGCCGGGGCATTCGAACCACGGACCTCTCGATTACGCGCCGAGCGTGCTGACCACCACACTACGAAGGTATGCGAAGAAGGCGGGAGAAATACCTTATAACCTAAGTTAGTCATACTTTAGCTTGCTAATCCAGGGCTATTACAGTTAGACTTTGAATTGATTTATATTCTACATTTAAATATTTCAGTGCAAGTTGACGGAGTTATTGTAAAGTAAGGACGAAGTACGTGCCCTTCTGTTCTGACTTAGATTGAATAAAGGGTTATTTTCACCCTTCTTCTGTGCTGGTATTTCATTCACGCCTGTGCGAGAATTCGCCAGGTTCATTGGTAAGATGTAGTTGAGTTCAGAGACACATCTTACAAGCTGACATACAGTTATGATTTAGTTTTTCTCTGTTAAAATTGATTATGTAAAAAAATGTTTAGAATGGGCGAAACATATTAATTCTGGGGCACTGGAACTCATGATAAATCTTGAAAGCCATAACATGTGTAAAAAGGGAAACTAAAAACACCAGTAATTGAATACTTAACAATATTTTAACAATATTTTTCATTGTTAGTCCATATAACTATTTATTACTGAACATTCTATTTCGTACTTAGAAAAAACAAATATTTTTATGAATAAATAAAAGACTTATAATACCCTACTATATTAATTTACTATGTCAACTTGTAAACTGCTCCATGATAATTGGGGTTTGGCTTTATGATCTAAGTTAAAGTTCAAAATTCTATTGAATTAGAATTCACGATAAATATCTTTTGCATTTTATAATCACATTTCTTAGACTTTTACAGAAGAAAATTATGTTCCGGTAAAATATATTAAACTTTCTTATTCTAGCCGCATTTACTTAAAAGGTTTAAAATCATGATTCCATTTCTTTAATTTTAGATTTATTTCAGCATTTTCCTGCTTCCTTTCTTAAGAAAAAAAATAGCAAACTAGGATTTTATAAAATTACATATTCATTTTTCTTATCTAGAGGGATTAATTTAAACTGATTAAATTTGATTTAGAAATGTTAGCTTGGATATTATGAAGTTCAAAAAAACGTCTCGAGCATGAATTAATAAAATTTCATTTCGAATATAAGAAGGAAATATTTAGAACTCAAATTATGGAATAAGTCTTTTAAAAATTCACTTTTTTTTTCTCCTGGAGTCATTTTCCACGACTGTGAGATTTTCAGAGACTTAAGATTTGAAAACCGAGATGTAATACTTTATACAACGTGCATTAATATTTAAAATTATATTACATTAAAAAAAGATTCTGTTATTAAGCTTTACTACAATATATGCTGAATTAAATACGCTTTGTTGTATTTAGTTAAGCAAGTATTAGTAGATACAATACAATGATAAAATATTAATAGATACAATGTATACAATTCCAAACATTGATTCACATTATAAATAGGAATATCTGTTGTGGACACCACATAATTTCCTTGTTCAACCTATTTAATTATACAAATCTTTTTGCTGCATTTTTGCTTAAAGTTATTTCCTCGAATTTCATTAGAGACAGATTTTAAATTCGGTGAACTCAGTTCTCACTTCACGGCAAAGCAAAAAATTCATAAAAACTCAAATCATCTTCATTAAAAATTGTAAAATGCAGAAAAACATAAAATTCTAAATGAAGCTAAAACAGTTAAAAAAGCAATATTTACAATTTAACAATCACAGATTTTTACAATTAAATAACTACACAATTTTTTACAATTACTTTTTACAACTAATAATGTTTTTACGCAAAAACAGGCAAGACGGCAGATTATTTGATGCACAAAACTGAAAATTTACTTATGATCTCACTCGGCAAAAAGACATTAATTGTTTAGAAACTGACTTAATTCACTATTCTACTGAGTTTCAAATGAAAACCAATGGCGGTTCGCTAGGCTTAACTCGCCATTTTAACTTCTTAAATTGTTGATAATTCCACAGCTGTTGCATGTAGATTAACTAAATTCATAAAACCCTTAACCGGAATATAAGAACAATATAATTCGCCCAGTTTTAAAGCAAAACATGCGAAGTTTACAAACATATAACAATAAAAAAACTAAGCTCTCCGAGTTAGGTAAAAGAGTGGGAATATATATATTTACGTACACGACTGGTGCAACCGATTGCAACGCAATGGGAAGTGCACAATTACATGTTATAGCAGACCCGTGTACAAAATTTCAACATTCTACGGCTATTCATTCTTCAGTTATGCGAGATAAACGTGCACTTACGTACTACAAGCGTCAAGAAAAAAAATCTCTTCTGAATCTATTTTAAATCCAATCTACAGAATTTTTTGGCAAAAATAGTCCTTTATTCTGTCCATACATATAGATGTCATGCAAAAACATCGTTCAAAGGGTTTGGAGAGCGGTTGAAATGGATGTTTTCGTGTAAGTTATGACACCCGAAATATTTCTCGGTTACAATACTTCTTTACTTCGCACAAGAAAGTAAACATTAATTAATAAGCTCTCATATAACCTGGAATTAAATTTTAATAATTATGAGCAGTCCCTAAACCTAATTATGCATAACTAAATAGGAATAACGTCTAGCTCATTAAAAAAATAACAGAGTAATACTAGCAGAAATAAAGATACAAGGACATGTTTGAAAAATGGCATTCTCTTTTTGCTGTCTACATTGCTATCTAAAATTAAACGAGTTCTTCTTTCCGATTGTTAAAATGGTGTTAAAATGCATTAAAACTACCGAATGATAATTTTGTATGAATTTCCAAGTAATTAATTCATTGCAATTAAAATAACAATTCCATTATTTGCATTTCTTTGTCATTGTTCGGACATTATTCTTTTTTTTAATCAAAATGGAATGTGTAACGTTTTAGATTTACAATCTTTTTAGTTACATTTCTTTTGATGCAGTTGTAGATAAATTTAACTGCATTCGTAACCATTTAGAAAAGAATGGTCTTATTGCTTCAGTATGTAATGCAAATAGCGCGATATGATATCTTGTAACTAAAATTAATGAAATGCTAACAAAGAAATAACACTGGGGGACAAGAGAAGATTTTTGAAATAAATGAATTGATTTGAACACGCTCTTGTATTGTTTTAACTAAAAGAAGAAATTTTGAAATCGAATCATTCGGTTCAGCTGCTTAAATAAAAATTGTTAAAATAAGACTATTACTCAGTTCTTTCTTTTTTTTAGTTTAAAGAGGCAATTTCCCAGAAGGATTATTAATTTTGTTTTAGCATTTTGCGTTGATTCACTAAAAGCGTTGTTTCAATTTTCAAATTGTTCCAACCAAATCCGCTCGCCCTGTATTATATTTAAGGAAATTGAATAATGAAGAATCTACATAAATGTATATATCTTTCTCGAATTGTGACATAACTACGGTACCTAGAGCCATCAAAGTTTGAATATTGAACCTTTCCACCCGAATATGGGCATCTGGAAGGCCAAATTTGAAATTTGGAATTTGTTTTGTTATAGATTTCATATTTTGTAAAACTATAACAATTTTTTAAATAAATTTAAGGATTTCAAAGCAAGCAAGGGCAATGCTGTACAGAAAAACTTTTTTATCCATAGCGCGTGAGACTGTTAATCGGAAATTCTAAAGGTATGCTCACTTTAAAATTATTTTGCGATATTGCTCTTGAACTGAGTTTTATGGTTTAAGCGCGAAGAATATGATATCTAATAAATAAAAGTAACACAGAAAATATTAAAAAAACGCCCCTTTGGAAGCAATTTAAAATCTAGAAGTTTTCAGATTTTTTTTGGTAAAATTTAATTTATGAAATAATTTAAGCGAGCACTATTAAAAGGAGGAAGTAATCAATTTGAAATATCGAAAGCTATAATGTTTATTTGCATGAGAAAGAATACTTAAATAATTTTAATTTTACTTAAACGAAATACAGGATGTTTATAAAGTCCCGGACCCATTTTGATGTTTAATAACTCATAAAATAATAAAGATAAATTAAAATTAATAACATGAATGGTTGTTAGATAGACTCAAAAGGTTTCATGACCCTTGTGAATGAACTTCCACGTGTGCCCCCTTCGTCGCACGGAGAATATCAAGTCGATATTCAATTTCACGCCAGGTACCGGCAAGCACGTCGGCATCCACAGAGGCTGTTGCAATTGTAATTCTGGCTTTTAGGTCATCCATATTCGGCACTCTCCTCCTGTAAACGATGTCCTTTACAAATCTCCAAAGGAAAACGTCCAGCGGCGTTATATCGGGTGATCTGGGTGGCCAAGGAATTGGACCTCCTCGCCCAAGCCATCTTCCTGTAAAATGGTCATTCAAAGAACTACGAACGATGGTAACTCAATGGGGTGGTGCACCACCTTGTTCCAAAAGGGTATGTGGGTCTGAAGCTCTTCTAGTTGTGGAAATATGACGTTTTCCAGCATGTCTAAGTATACAACTGATGAGGCCGTCTTTTCTGCAAAAAAGAAAGACCCAATGACTCGGTCGTGCATTAGTCCACACCACACATTAACCTTTGGGGAATCCCTTTGTGCCTCACGGTATTCATGGGGGTTTTCAGATCCCATATGCGCACATTATGGCGATTAACAATGCCACAAAAATGAAAGGATACTTCGTCGGAGAACATTACAGAAAAGTACAGATATTTAGACTAAAAAATGAAATAATCTGAAATTAACCACACACGCAGATATTTACAAAAGTAAAGAGATTCAAACTTGAAAAGGAAAATATGTAAGTTATGTGGTCTGTCAGAGCGGTTTGTCCGCATTGCTTCTTCTACCCTTGACGCAGAACCACAGACGACTCCGCCGCCAATGGTGCGATGAAAGAAGGATGTGGACGGCAGAATGGAATGAAATTGTCTTTACTGACGAGTCACGCTTCTGTCTGCAACACCACGATGGTCGGATTCGAGTCTCGAGACACCGTAAAGAGAGAGAGAGAGAGAAGCTGAACAGCTGCATTTTGCACCGCCACACTGCTCCTGCACCGGGTACTATGGTATGGGGCGTATTGGATATCACTCTCGCACTCCTCTAGTACGCATTGCCGGTACTTTAAACAGCCAGCGCTACATCTCCGAGGTGTTGGAGCCAGTTGTCCTTCCTTACCTTGAGGGCTTGCCCACAGCCCTATTTCAACAGGATAATACGCTACCACACGTAGCACGCATTGTCCAAGGATTCTTCGTCAATGGCCAGATTGAATTCCTTCGATGGCCTGCTCGCCCTCCGGATCTTTCGCCGATAGAAAACATGTGCTCTGCGGTTGCTGAACGATTGACCCAGATTACATCCCAAGCTGCCACACCAGATCAACTTTGGCAACGCGTGGAAGCTGCTTGGTCTGCTGTACTCCAATAACACATCCAAAGTCTCTTTGAATCAATGCCGAGGCGTGTGGCAGCGGTGATCTCCAACAATGGTGGCTATTCTGGCTACTGATTCTGGAAGGAAATACACGTCACAGAACTCTATAAATTTAATCATTTGATACTTGGTCAACATGTTATCTACTAAAGAAATTTTGTTGTAATATCTCTTGTCTTTCTTGGTGTTGCAATTTACATGGCCAGCAGTGTATATACGCGTTTATAGTAATTTGACGAAAAATGTTGTTTTCAGAATAATAGAACTTCTGGGTTGATGCCTGTTTGGGTGAAAGAAAATGTGTCACCGTTCTAATAATATAAGTGTTTCGTATTAGCAACAAAAACTGTCTCCAATCTGTCTCGGACAGAGGAGAATGTTTACGAGTAGCACATGCGCATTAGGTAAGCGGTGCTGAATTGTCCGTGGAAAACTGTTTCTTTTTTACTTGTTTAATTTCATTCATGCATCGTTTTAGATTTATTATAGTATTTGAGTAGAACATGTGGCAACGATTTGATAATTCTTTAGATAATATACATACTTTTTGTTAGTTCTGAGGTATAAAATGAATGAGATGTAACTGTGTTAAGTGAACCTAGCATGGGGATGCGACATAACTTCCCAACCAAGCTTCAATGATTTGTTAAATTGCTAAAGATAAGTGAGGCTTAACTGTGTCGTGGTGGAACACGATTCTTTTGTGATTTGCGAATTCTGGCTTTTTCTCTTTGATTTCTTCCTCCAGTTTCATAAACTGTTTGCAACAAATATATCAGTTGATCGTTTTGGTTGCTTGGAAGTAGCTCAAAACACACAACTCTTTTGTAATCCCACCAAATTGGCAGCATGATCGTTTTCTGACCAGTTTAACTTTCGATCTCATTGGTGCTGATTCATATGCTTCAGTTCAATTATGCTTGCACGTGAAGGCCTAATAATTAAAATCTTACGTACACTGCGTAAAAACATGGGATAGTTCCATGTTTTGATTGACGAAATTCAAATTGCGTTTTCCATGTCTCTAATGTACCACTTAGGAATATGTATTAGAATTATATATAGTATTATTCACATATAGGTATTGTGAGACAAAATCGGACTTTTTCTGAAATGACATGCCATTTTTTTTCCATATTTCGATTCTACAACTCAAATTATGCCAAACCGCCAAAGTTTGTAAAATTGATGAAAGCTGTGACACAAAGGAAAAAATATTTTGAAAAATTAAAAACTGGATAAAACAAATTATTTTTGATATCGGTTACCTTCAAAAATATCTATTTGGTTTGTTTTTACCTTCCTTAAAAACTACGAAACAAAGAATAGTGACAAAGAAACAAATACGACAAAGGGTAGACAAACCTTTAGGAAAGAAAGTCATTGAGCAATTATTAGTCCAACCGCCGTCCAAACGGTGCCAATCCTGTTTCAAAGGGAATGGGAAGAAACAAAAGTGGAAGAAATTCAACAATTGAGGAAAAAACCAATTTCAGGGAAGCAGTTCTGGGAACAGTGAAGAGGAAATTGATAAATCTCCATTGATCGTAAGGTCGGTTTTGTGTCGATTCAATAAAAAACTCCTGTCTCGATGAGCTAAATATTTAAAAACAAAGAACTAAAACCGAACACTTTTACTTTATACTTCTGTTTTAACTCTTTAGGGGGTAAATTTGCAATATTAAATCCAGTTTATATATTTCGAAGTAAAAACAAATGTAATGCAGAACGTGATAGAATTTAAGTGGGAGTTTTAAGTTTCTTTATCTGCTTGAAGTTTACATTTTAAGGAACATGAAGATCGTAGATAAATATTTACTGGGTATTTAGTTCGTGCAAACTAATGTTAGTTTTTGTATTTTGTGGAAGCTGAATTAAATCCGTTTTTTGTTATTTCATCACAGTTCTAGCTTTACTGACTAAAATTTCTTATACTTCATTTTTTGCGATACAAGTTTTTTCAGATTAAATAATCACAAATTGCATACTTTGTTTGTTTGCTAAACAATAAATGACTAGTTCTTTCTTGAATAGTTCTTTAAATATCTATATTTGATTTATACTTTCTGTCAATTTACAATTTATCAAAAAGTATTAAGTTGCGGCATTCGTAGACAGTTGAAAGATAAGAATTTATTAGCCGAAGATTAGAAAAAATGAAATAAAGAATATTTTTTTTCTATTTTATCCAATTACGAGCTCTAGCCATTAAAGGCGTTGGCGATTACTAAGTCCGAAGGCTGTGGTCACTTTATTATGGATGCATAATACGTGGACCTCCGTTGCCTCCTCGGAAAAGACAGACATTTTACATTTTAAATCCATGCCTTCTTCGGAATTTAAACGCACCCATTTGGTACCACGGTAAGAGTAACCGTTTTACCTAATGGGAGCAGTCGAGTTCAATAAAAAACAACGGGGGATTATAATAAAAATAAAGTAATAAATAAAAGTAAAATAAAGTGATTATAATACACTCTTAGACAAAAAAAAATGACCCACCACGACGCACTGACAAGATATAAAGCAAATTGATATACATACAGGTTTCGACGGAAAATGCAAAATTTTACATTTTGGCTGTCAATGAACGAACGGTTGTCGCTACAGCGCATCAGATCTGCGCAACTGGCATGATATTAAAGAGAAGAAATTATTATTCCAGGTCATAAATTCTTCACGAATTTCATTCCGAGTACTCTGGTAGACAGTAACTATGCCTCGCATACAGGTGCGCGAACGATATGCGCAGATGTCAGAATTTGAGAGAGGTCGTGTAGTTGGGCTCAAAGAAGCCGGTTGGTCTTATCGGCGAATAGCTCGACATTTGAGCAGGAGCGATACCACTATTAGACGATTTTGGCAGGAATGGGTGAACCATGGCCGCACACAGCGTCAAGAAGGAAGCGGTAGGCCTAGATGGCATTATGAGCAGGGCCCTCCAACCAGCTCGAGACGTTGACGATCCAACGCGCCAGTTGGACAGAATTTGGCACGATATTCCTCAGAAGGCCGTCCGCAAACTCTATCAATCGATTCCAAGCCAAATAACTGCTTGCATAACGGCCAGAGGTGGACAAACGCGTTACTGACTTTTTCACTTTGTGCAGCATTATCACTTCAATAAATCCTTCAATATTTCTCAAACTGTAATCATTTGTTTTCTGTACATGTACATCACTTCTACTGAATTTCGTCCCATTCGGATAACTCCTTTTTGGTGCGTCGTTTTTTTTTTTTTTTTTTTTTTTTTTTTTCTTTGTCTAAGACTGTATGTATAAAGTAAAATAGTAATATAAAGTGAATACAATAAATGACAGAAATTTAAAAAAATAAGTGAAAACAAATATTTGTTTCTGTTGCCTTATACAGTGAAATTTATATTACATATCATATTCTCTTACTTTTATAAAAAGCGAATATTAAAGTGATCCCAAATTATTATATTTTATATAATGTATATTTCGTACGTATATTAAAGTAAAAACACTTGTTCAGTTTGAAACACCCATGAATGGACACTGTATAGTCGAATTAGTCCAAGAAACAGTTCAATATATTTGTTTTCTAACTGAAGCGTTATAAAAAATAACAGTGTATAAGTTTAGCCAGAAACTCGCCGAGAATGATTAAGTTTAAAAACCAATCTGAGGAAAGTTTTAACCCAAACTTAATTGAAAAAAATTCTGAAAGTTTTCAGATTTTAACGCTAGCCTAAAAATGTTTGCTAGAGTCTTTACGCTCTAGCGGAGCTTGCAGTCTACCAGGCTGCTCTTGCGTTATATCCTACTAACCCATTTTTTTCGTCTTTTTAGCTTTATTATTTAAGCATCGTCTTTTTCGCACTAACACATCATGCAATTCAACAACAAAATCTTAAAAATTTTAAAAGCAGCATAACAGCAAATGCTTAATATTCCCATTGCAGTGTTAAGTACTGACATATATTTTCTTTTTTATTCAGTCTTTCCTTGGTTCATTATATTAATGATTAGTATTCTTAATAAGATGATATACAAAACTTTTTTTGACTTCTTATTATTACGTTCTGGGTGGTAACTTTATTCATTAAATATAATGTTCTTCACGATATCTCATGCAATTCAATTTTGCTGCAAAATCACAAAATGTTTAAGAACAGCATATCTTTAGAAATTTCTTTAGACAACATCAAACGGAGATAAAAAATATTTTATTTCGTCTAGTGTTGCCACTGCTCGCTTTACAATCACTCAGTTTGTTAATCAAAAATTTATTAAAGTTTTACAAAACATGAAATAAATAATAAAAATATATAACATTATTCTATGAAAATGCTGAATATTTTTAATTAGATGTAATATGAATTAAATGCATTTTTATTATCTAAATAGGCCCGATTCAAAAGTAAGAAGGGAATATTCTTAAGAGCTGTATCTATTATTATCAAGTAGATTAGTCCATTTTGCGAAAATGTAAGAGACTCGAATAAAAACTGAAACGACTCATTTATAGTGATTTGACCCAAAATGACATGCAGAGAATAATATAGGATATAGAAATATAACACAGATTTCTGTTGAAATAAAACACTGATTGCTTCTCCCTCTTACTATGGGTGTAATATCGGTCTGGCCTTCTGAAACGCGTACTGGAAAATGTGCTAGATTATGATATAAGTAAATAATTCCGCGATTCCCGATTCAAATGAAGGGTTCGACTATTAGAATATATTATGCAGTAATGCTGCAAAATTCTTACTCAGCAGTTTCATGTCATAAGTTTTAGTTATCAAAAATTTAAAATTTTCAGATTGCTGAATTTCAACCGACTTCTTAGCAAAGCTATTATTAGTCCAAACGGGCAATTTGCCCAGAAGGATTATTAATTTCATTTTGACATTTTGCGTAAATTCAATAAAAGCCTTGTTTCACTTTTCAAATTGTTGCCACCAAATATTATCGCCCTGTATTATATTTAAAGAATTAAATTATGAAGAATCTGCATAAATGTATGTATGTTTCTCGCATTGTGATAAAACAACAGTACCTAAAGCCATCCAATTTGGAATATTGAAGATTTTTACCCGAATATGGGCATCTGGAAGCCCAAATTTAAAATTTGGAATTTATTTTATTATCCGTTTCATTATTTGTAAAATTTTAACGAATTTTTGATTAACAGCTCAAGGATTTCAAAGCGAGCAAGGCAACGTAGTGCAGAATTTTTTTCTTTTTTTTTTTTTTATCTCCAGCGCGCGAGAATGTGTATCGGAAATCTGATTATTTTGCAGTAAATAATCATTTTGCAGTAAATAATCATTTGATTATTTTGCATTTTAAAATTATTTTGCAGTATTGTTCTTAAACTGAATTTTGTGGTTTAATTGCAGAGAACATGATATCTAATAAATAAAGGTAACCCACAAAATGTTAACAAAAACGTCACTTTGGACTTATTTTAAAATCTAAAAACTTTCAGATTTTTTTTAAATGTTTCAACTTTAAGACCAAATGTCAGATGAATATTTGAGCACGTACAAAGCGCAAAATATCGCTTTATTTTTTATGTTAATGCATTTCAAGGATTTAAAGTTGGTCTTCAATGCGTATTATTCATACATTTATGTACGAATACATATATGTACGTAACATATGCATATATGTACATTACATATACGAATCATTTAGATTGCATTTTTCAACAGAGCATTTTGAAGGGTATTTGTTAAGGCAGAAATTTCCTAAGGGGTGCTATTGTTATCAATTCATTCGCCCGTCTGCAACTTCCCATGCCTACAAAAATGCAATCACATTAGCTGATCGATTGGTAGTTGTCTGCTGCTTAAAGCCAATATCCTAAGATCCTTAATATGATTAATTCTGTACTAGATGGAGAAATGTCTGCTAGAATTGGCAATATTCAGTCAAATCCATAGCAAGTATTAGGTATTAAGAATAGCTGCCAGGCAGAGTGGATGGTGGAGAGCTAAAATATGACGAGAATTAATTTATGTCTGCTAAGTTGTTGCAAGGGTCTGAAATTTGTCATAAACTCAGTGTAGTTTATATTAGCGGGAGTATGGCAACGCACCATGTAAGGAAACTGTACCTTACTTTTGAAACTGGAAGGATTTATAAATGAACGAGACGGAAGGTGCTTACAAAAGCGAACAGAAGTATATAACTTTCTGAGTTGTTACAAAATGTTGGCCTTTGCTGTGCATAACGTGACATGTTATTCTTCAGCATCCGAGGACAAGCTGCGCGTTACAACATGGTTAGGACTCCTTAGTCAAAAATGTGCGCTTAAGCCATTAGTTCGCAGGTTCTCCAGTATCTTTTAAGAACGCCCTCATACCAAGAAGGTACAATGCAATTGTTTAAATGCTCAAAAATTGTAGGCTAAGTGGAGCACAGAAAACACATTTTGGGGAAACTAGCACGCGTACTCTATAGAGGTGGTCTCGCAAACAATCGTGTCCCGTCAGACGTATACATAGAGCCACCAATGTCGTTTCGGGGAAACTGGGAATAAAGTTCCCTCTTCTCCCAGAAATGGTAAAAAAATACTGGTTACGTGCGTATGGGTTTGTAACAGACTGAATCACATGTTCGATGATACGTTAGTAAAAGTTATTTTATTAAGCATTTCAAAACTCTAGGATTTTCCACAGAAATACTCGTACAGGTCTTCACAGTACCACAGAGTACAATCAGTAATTACACTTGAAACTACTAAGAATGTTAAACACAACGCAATGTAAAGTGCACCTAAAGAGGAAGTTAACCCTGGGATATCTCTGTTCATGATAAACTAACAGCTTGTAACAATACAACTAAACAACAGAGTGCAGATGCTCTCTCTCCATCCTTACATGGTTTTCAGCCGACCGCCGAGATATTTCTACTTATTCCTGCTTCTTGAATGCGGAAGGAAATGCGAGTGTGGAATTACGGTTGCAGCTAATATAGTGATCAAATAAAAAAAAGTGATAAAAATTCCGTTGCATTATTTATTACGGTGATACAGGGACCAGAGCCAAATGTCACCAAACGGTCGCCAAATTTGGAGACTCTTGGCGATTTCTCTCCAAATATGGCGATAAAATAAGTCGCCAAGACCGTTGTTAGTTTTGCGATATTTCACCAAATTACCGAGATACACATTTACTCAATATTAAATAAACTCGTCCTTGTATTTTTACGCTTCCGGCATAGCTGATCTCTTGAAAGTTTTCATAAATTCAACAATTTCACAAATGACTGCACTGAAATCATCTATCTTTGCACAAAATTCGTACTAATATTATGTACAATCGTTAGGAAAGCATTTAGACAGGAACTTGTTTTTCATAATAGTTCTGAAAGAAAAATGGAAACAGTGATATAAAAGCACCGTAGTTCACATTTTACCAGATAATTTAAGACAACGAAATGTAGTGGAAGGACAACAGCAACTATTTTTGGAATATGAATGAAGGGCTTTCAAGAAGTGTACAGGTTTTAATGAGTAATTAATGCACTCCATATCAGCATTCATATATAATATATAATATATAATTCAGCATGCATTCATATATAATAAACCTTAAAGGTTCCGTTCAGACGTTGGTATAAGTGTCATTGACGCATAGTCATAAGGCATAAAATGCGGGAGTTCCTTTCATATCTGCGAGACAGCGTCTAAGCAGTACCCAATTAGAGAAGCTACTTTTGCGCATGCGTCGATGTGTCTACACCGTTCCCGCTCTGTTTTCTTGCCCAAGAGCTTTCGCGCGTTCGATACCACGTCGGCATAAGGCTGAAAAGTTCGAACTTTATACCAAAACCCCTAAAACAGCTTTTGTGACATATCAAGGTCTGGTTACCCAACAACGAAGCTTGGTTTAAACGAGTTATGACATTTACACTACCGTCTGAACGGAGCCCAAAAATTCATACTTACCAAAACTCCGTCTTGCCATTCCATTGATTTCCGTTGTCGTAGAATAAGTCTCAGTCATGCCATTTCTTTTGACACAGAAGCTTAGAAAACGTCCAATGAAATGAAAGTATGAAACTGTCTTTCTAAATATCTTTCCCTGAGTTTCAGTCTCAAAATGTATAACTGAGAAAAACCTTCTTTTTTTTTCACTTAGATGAGAGTTTTGTAATAAAAATCAGAAATTATCATTTCAGCGAAACGTAAGAATGATTAAAAACATTACACTCTGATAAATCAGCAGAATACATTGTTCTACTGGCAAAATTTATTTTTCTTAGTGTTTCGAAAAGTCTCAGTGAGATTAAACTTGCTTTCAAGAATAAAATTTAAAAGCATTTGTACATATGCTACAATTTTTATTAGCATGCTCAGTACAGAAATAATTTTGAAACTGACGCTTTATTTTTCCGCCTATATTATAATATAAATGCTTTAATCACATAACACAGAGGGTGTTGAGACAAATTTAGAACGAGTTTGGCGCCATTTAAGGAATGTTTCAAATGTAAAGAATATTTTTTTAAAGTTTAGATGCAGTAGAATTTTGTTTTCTTGATTACTTTCTGCATTGTGATTTCCCTGATTGTTGTTTAATGTTCACTTGTTTAACATATAGTCAGCCCAGGCCGGCAAAATTCATAGTGGAAAGGAGCGCAAGATACGCCCGTCGCTGGCAACAACCTTCAGCACCTTACAAGTGACATTGAGATTTAGCTAATTTCGGCACCAAATTTTGGTGAAGAGCCCCCCGGAGGCGTCCAAGGATCTCCTCTCTTGAGGGGACTTTCGGCTCGCCGCATATTTAGATTGCTCCCATGCCGCACATTTACTACCATCCTTTCATTCTCCAGGATTCGAATCCGGGCCCTTCGGCACGATTGTCAGGGATGCTAACCACTATACCGGTTGGGCGGTGATTTCCATGATAGAAGAGCTTTTCGTAAAATCTGCAGAGGAACTCATGTTCTATTGTTTTCCTTCTAAGCGCTCTTAAAAAGAGCTCTTTCATTATTTCAAAATAGTCCATAGTTGAAATGCCAGGGAACTTCGCAGGAATACATTAAAAATGTGTATATGCAATACTTACATCAGTCTTCATTTTTTCAGGCAATGCAGTGGTACTTTCCGAAGAATAACTTATTGCTTTGTCTTAAGCATTAGGATAATTAAGTGGAATTTCTTCTTTAAATATCGGACGTGAATCTTTCTCTTAATAATACGCTGTGATGCAAATCCATAGTCCATCAAGGATCATAACATATTTCCATTTATATCCTGTTAAATATTTTTCATACAGGCTTCTACAAATTGTTGATGTTGAGCTACCTGCCTCGTCAAAACCTGGTGAATATTATGTTTTTAGATTTTTAAATTGTAAATCTTGATTTATTAGTTTATTTATTGTTGCTACATATGTATTTAAAAAATATGAAATTGAGTTTTTCTCTGGCGGATTTTTTCTTCTTAACAAAGATTTAAGTTTAGATATATTAGAAACAGTACGTACCTTTTTCGAGTATTAGTTTTAGTCTTGTTTCCACGTAGAATCAAGGACTGAATCAATCTTTCTGATTTATAATTCTGCTAATTATGTACTTAGGAATTTATATACAATGCATTTCAAAGTAATTTTGAATTATGAAGTAAGAATATTTCTCTTCGAAAAGCTCAAAAGCATATCTTCAAACTAAAGTTTATTCTTTTGACGCAACATTTTGAAAGAAAACTAAAATTAAAAAATAACAAATGTAACAAATTAACTTAAAACAATTTGAAAAGTGAACCGACATTTATAGTCAACCAGCGCAAAATGCCAAAACGAAATTAATACTCCTTGCTGGGCAAACTGCCCCTTTGGACTGAAAATCTGAAGGGTTTTCAGATTTTAAATTATGTCCAAAGGGGCGTTTTTTAACGCTGTGTTACCTTTATTTATTAAATATCATGTACTGCGCTCTTAAAACATAAAATTCAGTTCAACAACAATATCGCAAATTAATTTTAAAATGAGCATATCTTTAGAATTTCCGATACATAGATAAAAATGTTTTTTTTTCTTACAGTGTTGCCATTGATGGCTTCGAAATCATTGAGTTCGTTTATCAATAATATGTCAAAGGTGTACAAAATATGAAAGAGATAATAAAACAAATTCCAAATTCCAAATCTGGGCTTCCCCATGCCCATATTCGGGTGGAATCTTACGTTATTGAAAATTGCATATCTCTAGGTACCGTTGTTTCATCCCAATGCGAAAAACATACATACATTTATGCAGATGTTCCATTATTTAATTTCTTTAAATATAGCACAGGGCGATAATATTTGGTGACAACAGTTTGAAAAGTGAACCGACATTTATAGTGAGCCAACGGAAAATGCCAAAACAAAATTAATAGCCCTCTTGAGCTAACACTCTATAGGGCTAAAAATAGCAGACGATAATTCTCATTTCAAATGTTAAGCTGTTATCAGGAATTTTTATTCTAAAACATTCGGTTTTTTTAATTCTGTGCCCAGATCATTATAAAAATATGTAAAAAGTCTCTGTATATGCTTTTAGGTAATAAGAATCGCACATTATAATCTATAGTTTCAGCTTATTGTATGGAAAATGTAAAATATAGACAGAGAATACACCAACTACGTCATCTATTTAATCTTTCAGAATACCTTGATAATTACTAAGCTGGGTATCTGCTTCTAAGCGGTAAATATTTGAACGATATTGGATGAATAAATTTAAAATGGCGATATTAAAATGCTTCTGAAAATATAACGACGAAGAATTCGACGGGCGTTCTTTTATGCCTTGTTGGATATATGATACGATTTCTCCCTAGCAAATCTAATCGATTGTGTATCGATTAAGGTTTCGAGGCAGATGGCGCGAAAACTGAAATTCATTATGGATCAATGGTTAAAATTAATACTGAAAATACCTAACATATACGTGAATGAATGTAATCTGCTGGATGATGATCACAGCCCAATGAATACTGAATTAGTACATCATACGGATGAAGTACTGTGAGAAGGAAAGTGAAATGAAATCGATAATTAATACTTAAATCCTAATTATGAATATGGCATGAAAATTGATTAGATATAGATTCATCCCTATAGGGATTTTAAAAATTTATTCACCATTTCATTAATGTTAGGAAATAAGGTGTAGTTGAAGCTATGTTTAAGCTTGTAATAATCTTTGCATAAAAACTGATAAGCTACACAAAATTCTATTTTGTAGTATAACTATGATTAATGATCTTTGAACAATATTGTAAAGCATGTTAAAGGAAAAGAAATTTGAAAAAATATCTAAAAGCGTTCAGATTTTATATCACGTCCAAAGAGGCGTTTTTTTATTTACATATACATGCACGCGTAGGAAGCATTTGGGATAATGTTCCTTCGGACTAAAAATATTTAAAAACAACCTCTCGTTAGAATTTACAATAGAGTCTCGAGCGCTGGAGATAAAAAACGCATTTTTCCGTACAGTGTTGCTATTGCTCGATTTGAAATCCTTGAGTTTGTCAATCAAAAATTCGTTAAAGGACTTATAAAATTTCAAGCACACAATAAAACATCTAAAAATACCATATCTGCAGAATTTCCGATAAAGAGTCTATCTCGCTGGAGATAAAAATGTATCTTTTCCATACAGTTCAATTGCTCGCTTTGAAATCCTTGAGTTTGTTAATCAAAAATTCATTAAAGGTTTACAAAATAGGAAATGCACAATAAAACAAACACGAAATTCAAAATTCGGGCTTTCAGATGTTCATTTTCAGGTAGAGGACTACGTTATTCAAAATTTGATGGTTGCAAGGTATCATTGCTTTTTCACAGTGCCAAAAACATCTAGACATTCATGCAGGTTATTCATTATTTAATTTCTTTAATTATAATAGAGGGCGATAATATTTGGTGGTATCAGTCTGAAAAGTGATTCAGACTTTTATGGTGATTCAACGCAAAATACCGTTTTTATACTAATAGCCCTTCTAGGCTAACTCTCCTTTGGGCCAATAAATAAATGGAAAAAAAGGGAGCCTTCCAAATATCGATAATTTCACAACTGCTGATAAATGTACCCATTATACAGAAAGAGATTAATCATACCATTCGGAAAACAATTACAACACGCTTCAAACTTTAAACATATAATTATAATTAAAATTATTATAACAACAAATGTGATTGAATGAACTTTATTTTTTTCTTCGACGTGAATGGCTTCTCTGGTGCTAAACTTGTAAGATCTATTTAGTCAAGTCTAGCTTATAGGTCTGGTCTTAAAACGAATACAAGTATCTGAATTTTCAGTAGTTAAGCTGCCCCTGTTCTTATTTAAATAAAATTTAATGTGTGAAACAATTTGCTCGCATTTATAAGTTGAACTGAATACGAATAAATATATTTTCCTAAATCTATATATATAAAGAAGAAAGTCTGTTGGTTTGTCCTCTAATAACTCAGGTACTACTATAGCTATCGTCACCAAACTTTCTACAATTCTTTTCTGGGTTCTGGAAAAAGTCGCCATCCACTTTTTTTCCAACGTAAGTAGCTAAAATCAGAGATATTAATTAAAAAACTCAGAAAAACGTAATTTTTGCCTTCATTTTTCCGAGTGGAAACAATCTCGCAAGCTGGAGATGAAAATTTGGTTTTTTTCGAAAGTTGTTGCCACTGCTCACTTCCAAATCGTAGAGTATGTTAATAAAAAATTTCCAATTTTTACGACGAAATAAAAATAGCATTCCCAAACATTAAATACATTATTCCCGATTCCAAAATTTCGCGGGAAGCCATTTCGACTGTTCCCATTTTCCAACGACTTTAATCAGCAGGGATATCAATTAAAAACTCTGAAATCGCTACTTTTCGCACTCGTTTTCCGAGTGGCAACAGTCTGGTGCATTGGATCTAAAAATGTAGTTCTAAAAATGATCTTCCGTAGAGTTCCGATCGTAGAGTTTCTTTAATCAAAAATTAATAAAAAACGTTTTACAATATATATATAT
>KK113340.1:6109-20966 GCA_000611955.2 Stegodyphus mimosarum | reverse complement strand
AAAATCTTCTTTATATATATATATAAAGAAGAATATGTGGGTTTGTGTGTGTGTTTGTTTGTTCGCGTTATTGTTTTCTGATCAATTATGATCAATTTTTGCCACATTTAATTGACAAAAATTGAATATAGCTGAAATATTGGATGGAAATTGAGTTTTTACGACCATTTGATTAGAAAGACGAAAGTCATTAAAAACGGCGTGCGATTGTTGCTGACATACTGAGAGAGAATTAGCTTATTTTTTTGAAATTTTTTATGTGGGTTGCATATCGCATCACACTGAAAAATGAATGATTATGAATCTTATTTTTTGCACCGTTATTAAACAAGGATTACAGAGGTATCGTTCTGTCTGTTGTTAGATACATTACTCTCAATCTAACGTAATTGACATCGGGTAGTTTCCCTAGTAAATAATTGTTGCGAAAAATTCGGCGGTTGCGCCTGTATGTAAGCTTTCCGGCATAGCACTAGGGTTGCCATAAAATAGTGTATGGTAGGGTTGCCAGATTAGCGACTTTATCGCTCATTTGGCGATTAAATTGGCGATATCCCATGGTCCAATCGGGAAGCTTCTAGAATAACTTCCTGTCGAGATATTTCTATGTAGCCGATAATTCTTGGAATGTATTTTGCTTGAAAACAAAAAATTACTATAAGAATTAACGTCTGCTAAAATATCAACAAAACTACGAACTGTCCGAATTATAATATCAGATCTATGGGTATAAATTTAAAAAAAAGTCACTTTCCGAAAAAATAGTGACCCACTGTATAGGGCAAAATACTGCTACAGAAAATGATATTCGATTTAATTTGTTCCATTTTATTACAATTCTTCATGAATTATTTACAACTGATTTGTTATAAAAACACATAAGTGTAAAATATCGGCATGTGTTAATTGATACTGTACCAAAATTTAAAATTTTAATTACGATATGTGTTTAAGAAATAAGAAAATAAAATACAGGTGTAGACACAAAATGCCTTCATTGTTCGGTCCGTTAAATTATATACTTTTTTCCTGCACTTCATTTAAACATATTTCCTCGAATTTAATTACAGATATATTTCTCATTCAATCAACTCAGTTCTGACTCCGGACAAGGTAAAAATACATCAAAAACTAAAAACATCATCTTTAAAAAATGTAAAATACAGGAACACTAAATACAATTAAAAACAGTTAAAATTTTGCAATTAAAGCTCTGTTGCATGGAAAAGCAATTCTGCCAACGTGCACGAAGACCAAAATTTTGGTGCAAAATACTTAAAGTTAACTTTGGGCTCCACTTGGCAAAAAGACAATACTAAAGTTCGTGCACGAAATGACTTAATTCACTCTTCTGCTAAAAATTTCAAATCTAAACAAATGGCAACCTCAATAGGCTTAACACTACTTAAACTTTTAAAGTGTTTACATTTTTACAGCTCTTGAATGCATATTAACTAAACGCATATAAACCTTAACCGGAACTAAATGATAATAGAGTTACGGATTTTATATTTATTTAGCTATTTATTTAGAATTGTAATTAAAATTGTTTTATTTTCCCGTACAACGCAGCGCGTGACGAATTTGAAGAGAAAGCCATGCCGGAAAAGTAAAAATACAAGAGCGCGGGAATTTAATCTTTAATAAATAAATATCTCGTAATTGTACTGTTTTGCTATCCAGAAAAATCTAGAAAATAGATTGTACGAGAATGTTCTCGGGATGATTAACAAGCTTATAAAAGTGGGATTAAAACATCTCAGCTCAGTTTTTTTAAGTGAACTGTTGTTGTTTACTTGGTGCTGTTATTGATCGTAGCGAATTCGCTGTGAGATTGAGATAGTTTCCCTGCGCTTTGAATTGTGTTCTGTTTAACGTTCAAGTAGATAAAAAATATAACTGCTGTGAGATAGTGTGATATTATAGGAATATCTCTGAGGACATATTTCAGCATTTTGTTTTATTTCGTGTGAAAAGAATAAATTTTATTAACTTTTTATCGACGTGTGCATTCAATCCATTACGAACAATTACGCACGTAACAATTTTTTGACTTTTTAATGATGGATTATATTTTTTAACTACTAGAATATGAACGCTATAATTCAACCACTTTTAAACCGAAAAAATGCACTAATTACCAACATATAAGAACAAACATACTAAGCTCACCTAACCGGGTAACAGGTTGGAAACATTTATATACATATATACGTTTGATGCGGCCCATTGCAACGACAAAGGAGGTGCGTGATTGAACATTATAGCAGTCCCATAGACAGAGCAAGCCGTAAAACTGCCATAGACAAATTATAGCAGTCTCATAGAAATTTCAGCGCTCTGCGGCTCCTCGTTTTCGTGTTATAGAAGATATGTGCCTACGTATAGACATGAAAAATGAGTCTAAATTCATTTTAAATACCTTTTACTACATATTTTGAAAAAAAATAGTCCTTTATTTTGTCCGTAAGTACAGATGTCACGCAAAAAAATGTGTTCAAATTAATTCGAAATTAGTCAAAATGGATATTTTCGATGACATATGATAACCGAAATTTTTCCTGATTTCAAATACTTCTTTTACTTCGTACAAGGAAGTAAAAATAAAAACTTATTTCACATATTGTCTCCAACTAATTTAGCAGACGGTACGGATGATAGGTTTTATGAAAATTAATGAAAGAATATTTTCCCTTAAAATTTTGAAGTAAGGTTATTTCAAAGGAAATTTAATTTGAGGTAAGTATTTAACACTTCCAATGTAGGTACATATATTTTGAATATTTTATGATAAATATCTTAGCCTTTTAATAAACAAAAGCTTAAAAAATACAATAATTTACAACAAAATAAATGAATGTTTGATTTGTGTAGTTTCTGTAATGTTGTATTACTTACAATATTCCTTAAAAGCATTTTCATGAATAAATGTTCTGTGAAAATAAAAATGCATTAAAATTATTAAAAATACCACCAAAAAGCAGTGGTTGCAGGTGGATTTGAATTGAAGACCATAGGATATCATTCAACTGAGTAGCGCTCGGAGTAAAATCATTCATTTAAATTCATTTAAATTACCGGAACTGCGCTCAGAAATTAAACCTCGATTTCTTTGTTTACGTTTGAGAGATGCATGTTCTTCTTTCACAAATTTATCCTTTTCACGGTCCTGAATATTTTATGCAAAATTTGAGGAATTCAAATAGTTCAAGTTATTTAGGTTAAGAAGAGCTTATCTTGATAATGAGGAATTTATACTATTAAAAACTGTGTGCATCTGTCTTTTGGTTTGTTTGATTGTGGCATCATCTCCTCCGAAACGGCGGGGAGTTGAGTTTCCAGAGAGGTACCCTCTCGGGTTTAAAAAATTCGTGGGCGTCCATTTCGCCCATTATCCTCTTTGTACGACTTTAATCAGTCCAGATATTAATTAAAAAGTCTGAAAACGCAAATTTTTTACCTCATTTTCCCGAGTGGCAACAGTCTCGCACGCTTGAGATAAAAATCTGCTTTACTTCCAAAGCGTGTTGCCGCTACTCGCTGTCATATCGTAGAGTTTCTTACTAAAAAAATTGTAACTTTTACAAAATGTGAAATAAAAAAGCATTGCTAAACATTAAATATACTCGTATTATTATTATTATTACATAAGGTCATGTTCTGACGTTGAAGAAAGCACGCGATTGCACGTAATGTCAGTGTATGTCGGAAAGTTTCGTTAATATCAGCATTATAAATAACTGTTGTTGGCAACTCTTTTGTTTCCGATTAGGATAATTGACACGATATGTTATTGCCACATTAATTCTTTTATTGATATTGAAAAAAAAGTTGTTATATTGCATTAAATTTAAATCATGGCGTCATACGTATAAGTGTGAACATAAAGTGTCAAAAGATTTTGTTTCCTGGTTTGGCAACAAAAAGTTATTTACGAATTGGTTTTTGCTTGGAAAGAATGAACTAATTTCATTCATACAGAAATATTGTTACGGATTTTGTACTTATTTAGATATTTATTTAGAATTGTAATTAAAATTGTTTTATTTTTCCATGCAACGCAGATGATTTTTGAAGAGAAAGATACGTCGGAAAAGTAAAAATAAAAGAGCGCGTGCATTTAATATTTAATAAATAAATATCTCGTAATTGCTGTTGCCATCCAGAAAACTCGAGAAAAATTGAGTAAATAAGTTTTACCAGAACGTTCTAGTGAATCATTAAAAAGCTTATAAAAGTCGAAGTAAAACACCTCAGCTCAGTTGCATCTGTTTTAAGCAAACTGTTGTTTACCGAATGCTGTTATTGTTCGTTATTGAATTCGCTGTTAGATAGAATTAGTTTCTCTCTTTTGACTCTCAGTTCTTTTTACGCTTGAGATATTGTGATATTGTACGAATATCTCTGAGGAAATATTTCAGCATTTTGTTTTATTTCTTGTAAACAGAATAAATTTTATTAACTTTTAAACGGTTTGTACATTCAATCCATTACTAACCCGTATGCATGCAACAATAATTTTATGCATTTTCTTTTCAGGTGTAACAAGAGCTTATAAATTTTGCTTTGGCAGCAGGTGTCTCTTCTTGCTTGCTTGCCCGCTAATTTATTTAAATAAAATTTGTTTCTCCACACTTTTAGCAAGAAGCATATTTTTCTAAACCATAAACAAAGGCAATATACAACTGTTGTACACATATGTTAGCTATTTTCGATATTACTATGAGATTTGCATCTGTTATTTATTACATTGGCAATAGTTAAAAAAATAGTTTGCTCTTTTAGATTTATTTAGCTAATAAATCACTTTTTTATATAGCTTGTAACATTTTGTGCCTTCATATATATGTCTAAGTTGAATGAATCAGATTTTTAAAACTGTCTTCAATCTTAAAACGTTTAGTTTTACAAAGTAAGCAAAAATGAAGTAAGAAAAGTAGTTGTTAAAAATCAGTTAAGAAATTTTGAAGCAATCTCTTTCTTATTCCCAAACGTGCATAAAAATTAATGTTCACTTTATTTTTCGACAGTGATTAAATAGATAATAGAAATGTCAGATGCTGGATTGGTCAGTTTAACAAAAAATGAAACAAAAGTTAGGAAACAATTTTCAAACCAAACCCGGCTGTCATTAACACTTGGTCAAATTCCACACTTTGAGTGAAAAGTAGAGAAAAGTGCAGTATGGGTAGCTGTTGGGTAGACGCGAATGAATTATAACTCCTTAGCAACACAGTGTTACAATTTTTTTTCCTTGAGTGTTTTTAACAAACAGTTTTGACGAAATACAAATATGTCAGAAATGCAATTAATTTCTGCAACAAAAATAATTTTTTATAATTATGGATCTAATTAATCTACTTCTACAAAAAAAAAGTTAAATCAAATTTAACAGCGAGGCACGTAAACTGAAACGAAAGTAATCATTTATTAAATAAATGTATTCGTAATGCCACATATGCGTTTATTTTTAGTTTATTTATACATTAAAGTCTGATTAACTTGTCAGATAAGTTAGTTTCGTAATGACTTCTAGTTGGAACTCGCTCTAACATATTGTTACGAATTTTGTACTTATTTTACTAGAATTATGAGTAACATTTTTGTATTTCTTTTGTAACGTGAAAAATAAAAAGCCAAGTCTATGCCGGAAAAGTAAGAATGCAGGGGCAACTGCATTTAACATTAAGTAAAGGGGCATCTCGGTAATTTAGCAATAAATCGCCAAAAGTTGCCAATTTGGGACCATTTAGCGACATTATGGTCCCGTTCCTGTATCATAATAATAATACTGAGATTGAATAAATGTAATTGACCATGTTAGCTGTACCGTAATTCCACCTTCGTATTGCTTTCCAGTAATTTCGGCAAGAAGAAAGTATTAGAAATGCCTCAGCGGCTGGTCGCAAACTATTGAAAGCCAAAGAAAGAGCGTCTGCTCTCCGTTGCTTAGTTATGGTTATTGTGAGCTGTTAGCTCCGCGTGAATGGAGATATTCGAATTAGCTTTCTCTTTAGATGCGCTTTGCATTACGTTGCGTTTAACGTTCTTAGTAGCTTTACGCGTAACTACTGATTGTAGTCTGTGATCGCTTGCATGTGTATTTCTGAGGAAGATTCTAGAACGTTGAAATGTTTATTTTGATGAAATAATTTTGGTACTTTTCTATTTCGCCGGTGCAGGCGATAAAGTCGCCAAAACCGACGACAAACATTATATCGCGGCTGGTAACCTTGACACATTTTCAAAACAAGTCGCGGCCATTTTTTAACTTCAGTGACAACGAATAAATTTACGTCTGTCGGTCCTACTTTGAGATTCTTCCACCGAACAGGCATCATTCCGCATGGATTTCTAGGACGGAAGCCTGCTCCGTGGCGTACAGTAACGTCTTTTCCCTAATACGTCAAAAATGGAAGAAATACCAATGAAAATTTGAATTTTGCTTAGAACGGAGGAAGAAGCTATTCTTTCAAACGAAAGACGTTTTGCCTAAGATTTGCTACTTGTGATAAAAGTCATAAAAGGAAATTGTATTTCGAAGACGAAATACAATTTACATTTCAATTTCTGCAGCATTTGAATTTGTCGCAGTAAAAGAAGTATCCGGAAAGGTACGACGCCGGAAAAAAAGGCACAGTTCTATATCTCCCGTTCTACTGGGCCGATTGACGAAAATCAAAGTGCGTTTTTCCTTTCTCGAAAGCGTGACTTATGATATGTTTTAGATTTATATATATATATAGCATTGTTCTAATATAGGTATTTTGACACAAATCGAAATTTTTCTGAAATCACATGCCACTTCTTTTCCATATTTCGATTCTACAACTCAAATTATGCCAATTTGCCAAGTTTTGTAAAAATCGCGCCAGTAGGTTTTAAAAAATTAGCTCTTAAAATTTTAGCTTTCAGTGTTAATTGAATTTGGTATATATTTATTAATATCTATTTTTTTATTGACCTTATATGATTCTTCCTTTCCCATTTCGAAAAGTAGTTTCATTCCAAATAAAATTCATCCATTTTTTTCTGATTTATTTTTTAAATTTGTATTTTCTAAATATTTTTTTATAAATTTTTCGAAAACCATTTTGAATTATAATCTATACAGTTTTTACCATCATCTTAAAAAAAATGCATTTCTAAGCACACCTGCAAAAAATTAGAGTTTTATATTCAAAATTTCCGAAGATATACGTGAATTTATATAGTGGCGCTTTTGGAAATTTGGCATACTTGTTGAAAGCGATAGTAACGAAAATGTGGTTTACGCCCTTTGTTAAAATTATTTGAAAGTAGAACGATGTGATTTTTTTTCCTCTTATCCACAATGTAAAAAGGCAGGAACTTTGCAATCTTTTTTCCTCCGCTGCACAATGGAAGAGAAGGAAAATAGGTTGCGACATATTAAAAATTTCGCCAAGTGAATTATTCTTGGCGCAAACTGAAAAACATGAGTCAAGATAAATTTTTTGAAAATCTCTGTAAATTTTGCACCACATTTTACAAAGTTTATTATTTAGGTATAATTTGAGCCTTCGAAGAATCGAAGTATGGAAAGCAATTGCCATGCCATTTCAGAAAAGGCCCGATTTTGTTTCAAAATACGTGTATTAGAACAATGCTAGATACGTATAAATCTGATATATAGCCTAAGTCGTGCTTTCCAGATATGAAAAACGCACTTTGAATTTTTTCAATCGGCCCACTAGAATGGGAGATATAGAACTCTCTCCCCTTTTTTTCGCGGTGTACTCCTCAGATTTCGAATAATCCCGGAACTAGAAATTCATCGGAGTGACGTCAACGCATCGGGGGAGGAGTACAAAACTACAAATTTACAGGAGATCACTCTATCTTGAATCTTGAGACGTTGTACACGATGAAAATTTGTGATTCTAATAAAAAAAAATTTCGCTCTTTTGTTTTGCGTTTTTTTTTATTATTTACAACGCTCTTTTTGGAGAATGGCAACGTCCTCAAATTTCGTGATGTGTGTATCGTTCAGACGCTGTTTACAGTTATGCAATGCGTTGATCAATTTGCGCAGGAAAAAAGTGGGTGTTGGCATTCCAAAATGTTTTAAAAATTTTTCACCGTAACCGTAACTGCAAAAACTGTGTTGTTTTAAATCATCATAATCTCGTGTGCATACCTTCAAATAACAATATCCGTTATTACATTTCATTTCGTTCAGCGGGTAGGCGACTAAGGGTTCATATATCGATGAAGGTTTTTTATTAGTTTTTTTATGAATTTTATGAGTTTTAATTATGTTATGAGCACGCCTGTTTCTTAGCGCACCAGCAGCTGTTTGTTTTTAGCACGTATGTTAATATTAAGTAGAAAAAAGTTTTGCATATTTCTCATAAAGATTGAAGCATGTAATCAAATGTTAGTAGCTGTTGCCAAGATTTCAAAAAAATGAAGGTTCTGTATTGTTTTCTTAGACCACATCATTTTTTTCTGCCAAGCTAGAAGTTCATGAGATCGAGCCAGATGTTGCCAGCACTGAAATGAAACGTTCTTCAATACATTCTTAGCGTCATGGAGACAATTATAATTTATGAAGCATTGTCAAGTATTGGCAAAATTATAAGATACGATATATATCACAATTAAATTGTATGACACTGTATATACAGGGTGGTTATAATTACAGTGAACATATTCAGACCCTGCAGAACCTGTTCTGCCAATCAGATTTTGATGAAACTTGGTATATACGTTATATGGACTGTGAAAAAAAGATTTTTACAATAAAAAATAATTCAAATTTTGACCACCAGATGGTAATTTTCAAAAATTCCTTATTCAAATTAGTCAAACCTATAAAGAGACTAGCAGTCAGAGCCAGAAAATCATTCTGCGTGCCTTTGTCATCGTTAATCCTGCCCTTACAGAAGAAATATTGAGCTTCACTGGTAAAACTGTTTCATGAGAAGCAATACCGTAGCTGCATTGCATGACTATCGTCCTTTGAAGATATTGCGAAAAGAGCCCGTGTGGAAGAATGGTTTGAAGAAGATGATTATGAAATTTGAAGAGACTTTTTTTGGGGACTCGGGTGTGCTGCCAGGAAGAGGGAGGAAACCGGTTCCGTTTGAAACTGTCTAAGAAATCGCTACTGCTGTGGTTGAAAGAACCTCCAGTTCCCGCTATTCTTCAGCAAATGCTCTATCGGTGTCACGTGAGTTGGCAATTAAATTCTGCGATAAATTTTAAAATGGTATTCGTATATGATCCACTTGGCGCAAATACTGCAAACTCAAGACTATCGAGCACGCTTTCAATTTGCTTGCCGATTCTTGGCGAGAATGTGTGTTGATGACTCATGGCCTTGGAAAATTCTATGGTCAAATATGGCGCACTTTTCTTTAGATGGTGCTGTGAATAATCACAGTTGTCGCATATGGTGCTTCACTATCTAATGTCCTGCCACTGCATTCTGATTATTCGACTGCAGGGTGTGGATTTACTACTGATTTTATCCTCGGACCGTTTTTCTTTGAAACCCTCACTCCTCAATGTCCTAAAATGTGTTCTGTCACGAATGCACAGTACAGTGATCTTCTTAGACCAAGTCATACTACGGTACAGTGAACTCAGCTGGTACAGCAAGTTATTCCTGCTGTACAGGAAGGACAATGTTTGCAGACCACTGTCTTCATGCAAGATGGAGCAACTCTTCACATTGGGCGTCCGCTCAAAAAACTGCTTCCTGCTAACTTTGGCGAGAATCGTGTAATATGCAGCGCTTTTCCGGATGCCTGGCCTCCTGGGTCACAGGACTTAAATCCCTGCGATTTCTGGTTGTGGAGATTCCTAAAAGACTAGGTTTATGGAGGACAAAGTACAACTTTACCTGAGTTGTAAGCCAGCATTACACGCCATCTTGCTGAAATCCCTCGAGAATTACTTCGAGTTATCATCGAACACGTTATAATGCACTTTCTACACGTAACTGATGTCAATGGAACACACGTAGAGCACATTCTTTAATTTAATAAAATTTAATGGTTCTCTCAGATTTTTTGTCCTTCTTTAGGGCCCACAATTCCCCCTGGTGGTGAAATTTTCAACTATTTTAATCGTTTCCGCATGGCACATATAACATAAATACCAAATTTCATCAAAATTCAATAAGTGGAACACGTTCTAGAGGGTCTAAATACGGTCACTTTAATTATAACTACTCTGTACCTATTCGACACGTACAGGGTGTTTATAAAGTCTCGGACAAATTTTGACGTTTAATAACTCATAAAATAATGAAGATATAAACAAACTTATGGCATTTATTGAGGGAATAACTTATACATTTTCCTTTTCAGGGTTGAATATCTTTACTTTTGTAAATATCGTCTGCGCGTGTGGTTCATTTCAGATAATTTCATTTTTCAGGCTAAATATCTGTACTTTTCTGTAATGTTCTCCGACGAAGCATCCTTTCATCTTTCTGGCATTGTTAATCGCCATAATATGCGCATATGGGGATCTGAAAACCCCCATGAATACCGTGAGGCACAAAGGGATACACCAAAGGTTAATGTGTGATGTGGACTAATACACGACCCAGTCATTGGGCCTTTCTTTTTTACAGAAAAGACGGTCTCATTAGTCGTATATTTAGACATGCTGGAAAACTTCGTATTTCCACAACTAGAAGAGCTTCAGCCACATGTCGTTTTGAAACAAGATGGTGCACCACCTCATTGGGGTACCATCGTTCGTAGTTCTTTTAATGACCATTTTACAGAGAGATGGATTGGGCGAGGAGGTTCAATTCCTTGGCCACCCAGATCACCTGATATAACGCCCCTGGACTTTTTCCTCTGGGGATTTGTAAAGGACATCGTTTACAGGATGAGAGTGTCGAATATGGATGACGTAAAAGCCAGAATTACAACCGCAATAGCCTCTGTGGATGCCGACATGCTAGCTGGTACCTGGCATGAAATTGAATATAGATTTGATATTCTTCGTGCGATGAAGGGGGCACACGTGGAAGTTCATTTATCAGAACTGAGTGTTCGGTGCATACTCTTGGCAAACATATTCGTGAAGTAAACTAAGTCCTGATCTTGAAAAGGGAGCTGAATGCAGCTATGTTCTGTGGCAGAAAACTGTGGTTAAGTGGTAAAATGACTACACGTAAGAAGGATTTAAAATCCTATTTTATTAAACCACAATTATATACAGCCACTTCCCAACTCGGGAGGGATACAGAAAATAATGACCGCACTTGGGTCTAAACTGAACAATCAAATAATTAAAACTAAAGTTAAATAGAAATTAAGTAATCGTTGCTTACAGAGCTATAAACGCGAGGTTGGCCTCTATGCTAAATGGTGCGTAGCAAGATTTAACTAATACTAGCGCACTTAGATTTACTTCAATAAATAATAGAGTAACAGCGCTAAAGCTTAGAATTTAAATACTAACTAGTCAGGCAAACGTCGAACAGAGCAGTAGTGATCTGAGATTAAAAGCTCTCTCACACCGAGAAGTTCCTACCTATCGCTTAAATACAAACTTGGCCCCACTTCAAATTAGCATAAAGCTGAAACGCGCGCTCATTCTAACGGGAAGTTGAAATAAGAACACATAGGAAAGGAAAATTAAAATAAACCTTTGTTAGTTTAAACTAAAACTTTACACATTGACAAGAGTCATGAAACGTTTTGAGTCTATCTAACCATTTATGTTATTAATTTTAATTTATCTTTATTATTTTATGAGTAATTAAACATCAAAATGGGTCCGGGACTTTATAAACATCCTGTATAATAATTAAACTATTTTATCTATCGTGCAGTAACAATTAGTAAAAAGAACAAAATGTTAGCAGATGTTATTAAGGTTTCAGAAAAAATAAATTGCATTGTTTCCACAGAATAGTGTTACGGAAAATAGTTAACCGACTGAATCTTCTTGAGTTAATAAGGTTTCACTCTGAAAAGTAGTTGCTGTAATGTCGTTGTTAGGCAACGACATTACATCTACTAATTCATTTAGCTGACCTCAAAATGGGGAAAGTGATTTCAGGATATCTCACGCATTATCAGAATTACCGCTCACCTTAAGGCAGCTCATTTTTTCACTTCTTGATACATTAATAACAATTTGGTACTAATAAAAGCTAATAATTTCCAAAGATAAGATTCTTAAGATTTAGGTAAATAAAAATGATAATAGCTGATATTTTTTTATGATATCTGAATGTGTTTTCCAACGAAAAACTTTTACAAACATTATTACGAAATAGGAGAAAAATATTGTTGACAGTCTATCTTAGACAGACATGAAAACGTCTAGCAGAGGCGCATGCGCATTAATTGTAAGCGTCGCCGAATTGTCTGTGAAAAACTGTTTCTTTTTTTTAAAAAACTTTCTACTATTAGCTCACACACTCCCTATATCTTGTTCAAATATTCAATCGTTAATAAAATACTTTTTATTTATCCACTCAAGTTCAAATACATTTTTTTAACTTGTAGTGGATGACGATGGTAGTACGGTTTTTTCACATATTAAAGTTATCAGGACTTCTGCAGATTCTAGTTGATTTTGTAAGCATAATTGGAGTTTTGAGTAGGAATAGAGAGCTTACTAAAAGCTATGTTCGTGAAGATACAACAAAGATAAGGATGGTTCAAATTACCCTTTATTCGATTTTACATACGTTCCCGTACTTCGGGATACAAAGACCAACCATTTGTGGTCTGAACATAAAAATAAAAGACTACTAACTAACTAAAATTTAAATAAGAGCTAACTTCTAATATTTTACACAGATGACTTTAACACTCAGACTGGCCTTTTAAATTATTACGCCTGCAGTACGCAAACAGCGAAAAAATACAATAGGTCTTTAACTTTCAAAAAGATTAAAACCTCTGGCCTTAAAGGCGGACAGTAACTGATAGCTCGCGTGAAGACTCGTGGCAAAATGGCTCACTTTCTCTCCTTCTACTAAGCTCTTGGCAAAAAAGCCACAACTTAAATACTTAAGCGTTAGCAAGTACAATTTGCATGAACATATTCACGCGTTAATTCTGGCCGGAAGTGGAAAATAAGAGATGATAGTAAAGTGTTAAAATAAAATAAACGTTAGTGAACCTAAAATCCTTACAAAGTTAATTCCTACTTCTTCTTTCCTGTTTATCAGAAGAAAACATATGCTGTTGTTATTACATATTACTGCGTGCGTACAGGTTCGTTATATATTAAATGCACAAGTCGTAAAAAGTGAACAAAAATTTATTCTTTCCACAAGAAATAAATCAAAATGCTGAAATATTTCTTCAGAGATATTCGCACAATGTCACAATATCTCAAACGTTTAGCAAAACTCAATTCAAAACAGATAAGATAATTCTATCTCAGAGCGACATCGCTACAGCATTAAGTAAACAAACAGCAGTTCGTTTTAAACAGCTACAACTACAACTGAGATGAGGGTTTCAATTCGGCTTTTATAAGCTTTTTAATTATCACTAGAACAATCTCGATTTTTCTGGATGGCAACAGTAATAACGAAATATTTATTTATTAAACATTAAATGCACGCGCTCCTTTTTTATAAATTTTTTCGACGTAGCTTTTCTCTTCAAAAATCGTCTGCGTTGGGCGGGGAAATAAAAAGGAATTTTAATTACAATTCTAAATAAATAGCCAAATAAATGTGAAATCTATAACAATATATTATAAGACTTACAAATAATCATTTATTAGGAATTCTCACGGGCTGTAAGAATTAATTTTATAACAATTTTTAAATAATAGTACATGACTGTGATAAACGGGAATGCAATATTTAACAAAAATAAGTGGCAGACTTCTAAAGATGTTTAAAATACATGGAGTTAAAGAATTCCAGTTTTATAAAGTTGGATGAAGCGGATGTAATGTCCAATTATGTAACGAAAATCCTCCCCATATTTCTATGTTAAAGGGATAATAATATATATTTAAAATATAACCTTTTAAAATGTTCCTTGCTTGACAAAGGGAAAATGCAAAATGAAACTACACCACAACGCAAGCTACGATAGCGAAACAAAAACATAAGCGCCAAGAAAAGCTTCCTACGAAAACTCTTCGCACCAGGTCATGTCGCCTTGAATCATGTAAAATCATTAGATGGAAATTTAATTGAAGAACTCGACTGCTCGAAACTCACTGGAAAGGTTCCTTCCAATAATGAAGCATTACAAAACATGGATAGAATGAGAAATTACAGACCACCATCAGCTTCATAAATTAGAAACGAGAAAATGTTAATAAAAAATAACTAAAATAAAATTTTTCTTTGTTGACCTAAGTAGGAATTGACTTCAAATTTTTTTTAGTCCAAAGGGGCTTTGTTCCTCAAGGACTATTGTTTTCGTTTTGCGACTTTGCGTCGAATCACAAAAAGCGTTGTATCAGTGTTCAAGCTGTTGCCACCAAATGTTGCAGCTCTGTATTATATTTAAATAAATTAAATAATGAAGAATCCGCATAAATCTATACATATTTTTTACCCGAATTTGGAATTGTTTTTTATCTATTTCATATTTTGTAAATCTTAACGAATGTTTGAACAAACTCAAACGATTTATAAGCGAGCAATGGAAACATTCTACGGGGGAAAAAAGAAATATTTTTATCTCCAGCGAGCGGAACTGTGTATCGGAAACTCTAAAGATAGACTCATTTTAAAATTATTTTGCGATATTTCTCTTTAACTGAATTTTAGGGTTCAAGTGCGAAGAAAAGGATGTTTAATAAATAAAGGTAACACACATCATGTTAAACAAACGCCCCTGTGGACCTGAAACCTTTCAGATTTTTCTTTTATTATTATTAT
>KK113339.1:0-15917 GCA_000611955.2 Stegodyphus mimosarum | reverse complement strand
TTCTGTAGCTGTTCTAGTCAGAGCTTACTATGTATTAATTAGGTAACATTGTAAGGTTTTAGTTAAACTAACAAAGTTTTATTTTAATTTGACTTTTTCTATCTCTTCTCATTTCAACTTCCCGTTAGACTAAGCGCGCGTTTCAGCTTTATGCCAATTTGAAGTGGAGCCAAGTTCTATTTAAACGAAAGGTAGAAACCTTTCAGTGTGAGAGAGCTTTTAGTCTCAGACCACTGTTACTCTATTCGACGTTCGCCTGATTAGCTAGCATTTAAATTTTAAGCCGTAGCGCTGTTACGTTATTACTTATTGAAGTAATTCTAAGTGCGTTAGTATTAGTTAAATCTTCCTACGCACCATTTAGTTAGAGGCCAACCTCGCGTTATAAGCTCTGTGAGTGATGACTATTTAATTTCTATTTAGCTTTAGTTTTAAATTTATCTGATTGTTCATTTTAGACCCAAGTGTGGAGTTTTACTTTCTGTATCCCTCCCGAGTTGGGAAGTGGTTTGTAAATAATAGTGATTTAATAAAAGAGGATTTTAAATCCCTTTCAAGTGCAGTTATTTTCCAACTCTATCACAGAACATAGCTGCATTCAGCTCCCTCTTCAAGATCAGGACTTTAAGCTGTTATGAAGATGTTTTCCAAGAATATGCACCGAACACTCAGTTCTGACATTACCTGCAATGTATCTGCAGAATTAATAATGTAGGCGAAAAAAGCAGAGAGAATGCATTTCGGTTTTATGTTTTAAAACACATTTTGGTCATTCTTGTTTTATGGGAGAAAGAGATTTATTTTTTAAAAGTAAAATGCATTATGAATATTCACACATTCAGTAAAGAGGTAAATATTATTAAAGAGGTGAAACAAATTTATTTCAAAACAAATTACTTGAATTCCGAATTTCTTATTTGACAGCCGTGGAATAAATTTTTGCTTTTTTATATGTTTTCTATAAATTGATAATTAATATATCTAAATTATAGCAGCTGCGTTATGGACTATACTGAGCAGTTTAGAATAATCATTTTTCGAGAATCTCATATATGTGCTGTATTTGATTGTTTAACTATTTGTTGTAGAAAAATTATTTTCATATTATGGAAATGGCTCGTAAGGTTCTTATTTTTTTAGTTATATGTTCATTTTTTGTTTTTGAATTAAACTTATTTTAAGAAAAAAAAAGAATTGTAATCTGTATAAAGACTGTTAGATTCTCTCGATAATAAAATGTCGTCTCCTGTAATATTTTATTCTAAAATGTTCTAAAATGTTCCAAGTTGGTACAGAAAGGGAAGTTCGTTTGACAGTGTGTAGCTGATAGTGCTTCAGGATTTTGGTGTTTCCAGATTTTGGTTTAGATTAAAAGAAAGTTATAGGGTTAATTTAACAAACTGGAATTAATTGAAATAAATGTCAGTGTATTTCAATTACAAAGTATAAACAAAAGACATTTCTTGTTCCCATACACCTCTAAAACTTCAGGTAGGAAATAAATACGAATTTTTTGCATGTTACTCAAAATGGATTATTATTATTATTAGAATGCTTTATAAGTTTATTTAATAACATTAATTACCTTATGAGTGAAATTTAAAATTTATTTTATTTATTTTTTGTTAGAACTGTAATTAAATTTGCTCAAAAAAGTGTTTTGGTCTGTCAGCTGCTTTCTGATCATGTATTTTGCCAGCATGCAATCAGACTCTGAGACCACTGACATATAAACTTTGAATCTTATCAGTATACCATTAAACTTCTCTAAGATATTTTCCATAAGTTTAAAAAAGTAAGGATTTCTTCTACGTAGAATAGGAGTACTGCTATATCAGTTTTGCTGTGAGAAATCTTTAGCCATCAAAAGTCATTTACTCCCTTCCTGAGACCATATAGATATATGGTCCATATAGAATTTATAACAAAAAACAAATTAGAATAGAACAAAAAAGTCAGGTGTTCATTCGAAATATACCTTTTCTTTGGAGGAAATATGTCTGTGAATCTAATGTACGGTTCGATTCATTCCCTTGAAAGAAGTGTATTTTAGGATACTATGATATCAGTGTTCAACCTTGAAGTCCAATGTAAAAATTCCAAATTTTGTAGTCTTATTTTTGGTCTCTCACCTTTTTATATATACCTGAATTTTGGCATTTTGGGAAATGTGATCATCTTAAGAAGTAATGTGTTTGGTGTGTAATGAAGCCGATCAATGTAGCTAGATCATCTATTATCGAGAAAGATTTTTAAAACCAGATCTACTTTATTGTCCAGAAGGAGAGACGAAACTATAGAAAAGGTTATCAGGTTACACTCTAATTACACTCAAACTAAACACTGTTTACCTTTCCTAGATTATGAAACGAATTCTTCTTCTGGCTTAGAATGCAGTATGCCACGTCATTACAACAGCAGTAAAAAGAACTCTAATATATACAGGGCGTCTACAAATTAGTTGGTCAAAAAGAATGATTTATTTGAATGCAAATATGTACAGAGAAATAGTCCAAGTTTACCTTTATCACAAATGTTCGATGTGACTTCCTTTCGTTACTCTACAAATGTCCCATGGGTAAATCATTCCTTGCCACAGCTTTGTCAGTATGTTTCTGTCAATCAAATTAATTGCAGTGCAGATCTGGATTTTAGGTCAGAAATGGATGCAGGAAGTGGCGGAGGGTACACTTGATCTTTTACTAAATCCCATACACTGAAATCCAGCGATTTTAGATCTGGTAATCGTGATGGCCGTTGAATAACACCTCCGCGACCAATTCAGAGTACTACCTCAGCACTAAGGTAAGAAAGAGTTAACTAGCATTTTTTCTTTGATGATTGGGATAAGGAAAATCTATAGCATGTCCAGGTAAGTAATTCCCCTAACAGTGAAGAAAAATTGGCCGAAAACATTCCAGGCACTCGCTGCAGAAAACACGCTTACTTTGGAGCTACCCCTTTTTATGTTGTAGGATGGCATGAGGATTTTCTGATCCCCAAATTCTTAACATTATGTTTATTCACTTTACCATTAATTATCATCATTATTACCAAGAAATTTTCATCATTCTGTATGCGCCTTAGCATATCCATGCAAAATTCTTGTCAAATTTTCAGATAATCAGGCTTCAGAGATTAATAAAGCAAGTTCAGTTTGTAGGGTTTGAACTTGGGACGTTTACGCGGGACTTTTAGAATTGTTGATTTTGGAATTCCCAGCCCCAAACTTGTCAGGACTGAGTGTTCGATGCATATTCTTGGCAAACATGTTTGTGAAACTCCTTAAGTCCTGATCTGGAACAGGGAGCTGAATGCAGCTATGTTCTGTGATAGAAAATTGTGGTTAAGTGGTAGAATAACTGCACTTTGCACTTGAAAGGGATTTAAAATCCTCTTTTATTAAATCAATATTATTTACAAATCACTTCCCAACTCGGGAGGAATACAGAAAGTAAAGACCACACTTAGGTCTAAAATGAACAATTAAATAATATTTGAACTAAAGCTAAGTAGAACTTAAATAGTCGTTGCTCGCAGAGCTATACGCGAGATTGGCCTCTAACCTAAATGGTGCGTAGCAAGATTTACTAATACTGACGCACTTGGATTTATTTCAATAAGCAATCACGTAAAAGCACTATGGCTTAGAATTTAAATGCTAGCTGGTCAGGCGAACGTCAAATAGAGTGACCGTGATCTGAAAGTAAAAGCTTTCTCTGGTTTAAATAGAACTTGGCTCCACTTCAAATTAGCATAAGCTGAAAACGTGCGCTTCTTCTAACGGGAAGTTGAAAGTGAGAAGAGATAGAAAGATTTAAATTAAAATAAAACTTTGTTAGTTTAACTAAAACCTTACAAACTAGCTTTGATATGGATTTTGTAGGACTTGTCACGAATCGGTACTCACAAATTCATTTCGTTACTCGCATTTGTCGTACATTGCGGTTTATTCGAATACGAATGATGCGGTTTGTTGTTCGAATACGAATGATGTGGTTGCTAACAAACACTGTGCGCCACAATGCGAGTATATTTTTTTATCGATAATTTCGAATTTTTTTGGTTAATTCATCGGATTTACATTATGTGTATTAGTTGAAATTGTATTTATTTGCTGATATTTAAGAGGATGAGCAATTTTCACCGCGTACAGCGTTATTTTGTATTTGCTTTGGATTACATTAAGACTTATAGTGCACATTATGTTTGTAATAATTTGTATTACCAAATTGCATTTTGTATAATGAATGCTAGCGGGAATACAGAGGCTGTTCGCACATTTTTTAGACTATGTATATTGTATTCACAGAACTAAATTACATAAAATTCTTTTGTTTTAAATGTTCTATTTGACATCCCTTATTCTGAACTATCTTTCGACACCGCAATTTCCAGGATAATAATGCCTTTTGAAGTGTCAGAAGAGGTATTCTATCCCATTCCTCCCGAACAGCTTTCCAGAGTCCTGTTAGGGTTTGGGGACAACGTTTGGATAATGCAGTTTTTAAAAGTCCAAAAGCACAAAAATCCATAGGGAGATTTAGTAGGGATATCAGTGAAGGGTATGGCCTCGATACCAGTTTTTTATTCCATTTCTTTTAGGAAATTTACAGTGGATTTCGACGTGTGACTGCTAGCTTTGTCCAGATGGAATCTCGCAGATAGATGGCACTGTGGGTAAAGCGATGGTATTTCATTCAGAAAAATGGGCGATAAAATATGTTCCTGATAGTATTAGGAAATAATCTTGACATTTTTTTGCACTCTTTATTTTTAACTTGCCATTATAAGAAAAACCAGCAACAATCATGAATCCCTTAGAAAAACTTTCTTTCGATTCTTTGAACCATGTACTTAAATTTTTTTCACCCCTTATATGATAATAAATGGCTCTTTTTTGTTACAAACATTTAAATACACCCATGCTTCATCTATTGTGACAATTGTTTTCCATTTTTCTTTGGATGAGTGTTTTTCGTATAGAATTCTGCAGCGTGTCCTGCGTCCAGCGATATGCTTCGGAAGAAGACAATGCACATTGCGTTTTTTCGCTTTCTTAAGATTTAAATCAACTTTTATCATTTTGTTCACAGTGGACACCGAGCATTTTAATGATTTTGCAACTGTCCTTTGACTAAGGGGATTTTCTTTTAACATTAAACAACGTACCTTTGCAAGAGTCGAAGGTGTCCGCTTTTTCCTCGGATACTTGTTTGGAATTTTTGTCCTACTGGAGGCTCCAATTTGACGTTCTTGTTGATGATATTACCTATCGACGCTTTAGATATCACAAAACCATGACTCTCACATCGTTTTTGGATAATAGTATGCATATTTCTCTTCGGAAAGAGCGTCAATGTAGCCTTCGAACCACTGCTTTGTTAAATTCGCCATTTTGAACAAAAACAAAACTTTCGAGCCACAGACGATAATTTTGACTTTTAAAAACATAGTACAATTGCAATTACTTCTTTTGCAGCAAACGAGTTTTTATTACCGGTTACCAAAATCGTCTAAAAAATGTGCGAACAGCCTCTGTAGTTTGTGAAATCTTTTCCTCCTTGTAAAATCTTTCTTTTAATACAATGACAAAATTTATAAAAAATAATGTTCTCTAAAAACTTGTCAAATAGTGATGGATGTTATTGTGGTTAATGCAAGACTGTCTGAGTCTTTTATTTTAGTCTGAGAATCAGTAACATATCTTATGGTGTTTAAAGCCTGATGCATTTTTATTTCAAACTGATTATTTAACTCTTTTTTAAACATGAAGTAGAACAAAAAATTTCTTATTATTCCTGAGGTTATTAAATCACCTTCTGTATAGGCTTGCTGACTTCAGAGTATTAAACAAATACTGTAATGTGAAGGCATCGTATAAAATTTAATTCAATGACTTTAAGACCATCTTTAAGCGTACTGATAAAAGGAACCCCTTTTTATCCTTAATTAATATAAATTTTAAGTATTTACTATGTTTGCTATGGAAATCTTAGTCTGTAATTGTGTAATTTACATTTAGGCATTTGAAATTTCTGTGTGCATTCAAACAATTATCAGAGCACACTGTTTTAATATTTGATGGTATGTTTAAATAACATAGTATCAAATTTAATCAAATTATGTTTAACCTAGTGTCATAGTTTAATGTTAATTTAAATAACAAACTGAATTCATCATAAAAATTTTTTTAAAGGAAAGCCGATTGTATTAAAGTTATTTAAAATTTGTAGAATGATTTTTAGAGCTAACTGATTGTTTAAAATCTTTTCCATCACGCATGTAATTGCTAAATGAATATTTTTTGTTTAAAAAGGAAACTTCATGTTTAAAAAAATTATTTAACAGATACAAAATACACTGCTGGCCACCCAAATTGCAAAACCAAGAAAGACAAGAGATATCCCAACAAAATTTATTTAGTAGAGAGCATGTTGATCAAATGATTAAATTTATAGACTTTTGTGAAGTGTGGTTATTTCCAGAATCAGTAGCCAGAGTAGCCGCCATTGTTGAGATCACCGCTGTCACACGCCTCGGAGACTTTGGATGTGTTCCTGGTGTACAGTAGACCAAGCAGCTTCCACATGTTGCCAAAATTGATGTGGTGTGGCAGCTTGGGATGTAATCTGGGTCAATCGTTCAGCAACCATGGACCACATGTTTTCTGTCGGCGTAAGATCCGGAGAGCGAGCCGCCCAGGAAAGCAATTCAATCTGGCGGTTGACGAAGATCCTTTGGACAATGCGAGGAGCTGGCTTTATGCCGCTCGCTGAGTCCTCGTGTGAGTGCTAGCTTGTTTTTGTCGCCGTTGTGTTGATTCCGTATTATTTCCTCGTGTATTTATTAGTGAGGGGCTAATGAACCTGTGGGGTTTTACTTATTTAATTCAATGTTCAATTCTTGAACCCAACAAACACTAACTAGCAAATGATCGCTTTACTGTGTGAACAAACAAGTAAGACTTAATAGGGGTTAACTACCCTTTATTTCTCAGAATAATTACAATCAGTTCCTAACTCGTACAGCAAAGTCTCCACTTGGGCTTGAACGTAAATGAATAAGAAATGAAACTTGACTAAGCTTAACTAAAGCTGACTAAAGATAAAGCCGAAGCTATCAAGATTCTAAGTATTTGGTCTCTAATCTAAATCTCTAAATCTCCTAAATCTCAATTAATTCGGCGAAGCCAAACAAAGGCCTAAAGTATGGTCGAGCGTAGCAATAGCTAAGAGAGACGTAGCCAAAAGGCAAACGAGCGCTAGTCAGAAACTCAGACTCTCTCTCTCGAAGTCGGTGAAACATGGACTTAAATACTACTCTTCACTCATTTGCATTCACTGCGTTTCTGAAATGACATTCTGGTAGGAAATTGTAAGCTGAAACTAGAATAGATATAAAAGATGCATAATCTTAAAATAACTGCTACTAAAATTAGAATAAACCTTACAAACCTTAAAACTGATAAAATTAAGTAGTCATTTGCTGTGCATAGTAAGTGTTTACTAATTTAGATAAACCTCCTCATCTGTATTTTTATGCAACGATGTGCATTTATTTCAGTTTTTAACTTGCTAAGCGGTTTAAATAATTCTATGGTTAACCATTAAGTTGGATGGCCAGTTTTAGTTAACTTCATACTACAGAAGTTATAACTTTCTTTTTTGGAATGAAAGCTGAGGGAAGTATTAATCTCTTTCCATTAACGTCCATAAATGCATGTCCTGCGAATTCCTCGCGACTTTTCTTTAAACAAAACTGAACGTTTTCAGCTCTAAGTTAAGGTAAAATTGGCAATAATTTAGTGCTTACTGCTTTTCTAGTTTTCAAACAACTAGAAATTTGAGTGCCACGCCGTAATTAATTCCATTTATATTAACTGGTGTTCAAATGACAGTAGACCCAAGTGAAACATTCTAAAGTCAAGTGTTCCTTCACGTTGTTTGCATTTTTACACAGAGTTTAATGAATATCTCATGACTCTTAAATAATCAGTCATACTCTTACGGTTTCAGTTTGTAAAATTACTCAAAATTTAACTTTTCTTACTTGCTCATTGGAACAATTTACTCATTAAAAGAAAAAAGTTCTAAATGGTTTGTTACTGTTCCAGTCGTCAGTGGTTCTAATTACCACATTTTTTTTCTGACGTTAAAACTGTGTTTAACTTTTTTTTATTATTATACATAAAACAGCTATTTTAGGTAGTATAGTCTTTTTTATTTTTTATGAAAAAATTCCGACTTACTAGTTTGAAAGCTGATGTCAATTCAACCGTTGTATTATACGTAAGATATCTTATGTACATTCCGAATTACGGCGCCACATTTTGATTAGTTATACAAGTGAGTTCCTATTCCCTATCTGCGTCAGACCGCAACAAACTTTTTAAATAAATGTAGGGAATTGCCTAGTTAATATTTTTAGTCCAAAATCCCTGAAAAACTATTCTTTTCGTTTTGCGATTTTGCGTTGAATCACTATAAACGGCTGTATCACTTTCAAATTGTTGCCACACAAAATTATCGCCCTGTTTTATATTTAAACAAATTAAATAATGAAGAATCTGCATAAATTTATGCATATTTCTGCAAATGTGATAAAAAGCTGTGGACGCAGTGGTGGCTCATACAGCTGAGCTTTTAGCTGACAGCCTCCAAACACAGTTTACACCTCATAACGAAGATATTTTTGCGAATACCTTCCAACAAGATATTGAAACATTCTTAAACTCTCCTTTTCGAAGAGAACTTTCTTATACTACACTTTCCGAGGTTAGTAATTATATTAGTAGGCTCAAACCCAGTAAAGCTCTATTTCTAATCCTATGATTAAATATCTCCCTACCAAATTTGTTTTCTCAATAGTAATGATTACTAACTTTATGTTATTAACATTGCTATTTTCCGGATAGCTGGAAACGTGCACTTGTAGTGCCTATTCCAAAACCTGGCTTATGCCATTCTAACCCTCAAAATTACAGACCTATCAGCCTCCTATCCTCGTTATGAAAGATATACGAGTTTATATTGCTTGAACGCCTGAATGGTTTTCTCCGGAATCAAAATATCCTTATTGATGAACATTTGGTTTCCTTAAAAAGCACTGTACAACGCACCAGCTCCTCCGGACAGTCGAGTACATTCATGAAGGCTTCCGCAATAAAATGCTTACCGGCGCTTTATTCCTTGATATAGCCAAAGCATTTGATAGGATTTGGCATATAGGTAATATGATCAAGCTCGTACGACTTGGTTTTCCTGCTCAATTCATTCACATTATTAACTCGTATCTCACTAATCGTTCTTTTTCTGTACGAGTTAATACTATCATTTCTAAACCCCGTCCAGTCCTTAGTGGCGTAGCACAGCGCTCGCTTATTGACCCTCAAATTTTCAATATCTTTATTAATGACATCTCAAAATTATCGAGTGTCACTCTCGCTTCTTTACACAGATGACATGGCCATCGTAGCTCAACACAAACGCCTGGATTTTCTGGTTCCAAAAATTCAGAGTTATCTCTCTAGTCTTGAGCTCTGGCTCATTGCCTGGAATATCAAAATTAATGTTGCTAAATGTGCTGCTATAATTTTCCACAAGTCCCATCTCCCATACCCTATCATTTAAAGCTTTTTGACGATTACATTCCCTGGCATAATTCGTATAAATACCTTGGTGTTACCTTGGATTCAAAATTAATCTGGCGTCTTCATATTGAGAATGTTCTCAAAAAAGCGAAGATAGTCAGAACCCAACTATACCCCTTATTAGCTCGAAAGAGCCATCTGTCTATTAAAAACAAAACTCTTCTCTGTACTTCGATTATTCGACCAATTTTTATGTATGCCTGCACCATCTGGGCCGCTGCATCTAAGACACATATATTAAAACTTCGAACCTTTCAGAATAAGATCCTTCGTTTAGCCCTTAATGCACCCTGATATGTTCGCAATGACGTGATTCATTCGGACCTTAACATTAAATCTATTGATGTCTTAATTAAAAGACTTATCAGGACTTAGTGTTCTGTGCATCATTTTAGGAAGGATAGTAAAGTCTGTAAAGGGTTCTTACCCTTACGTTCTAAGTCCTGAACTGGAACAGGGAGCGGAAGGTACGCTATGTTCTGATGTAACTGCTGGGCTGGAGAATAACTGCACGTGAAGGGATTTGAAATCCTCTTTTATTCAATCACTATTAAATACAAACCTCCCAATTCGGGAGAGATACAGAACGTAACAGACCACACTTTGGTCGAACTTAACAATCAAATAAATTTAAATAAATTAAAATAGAACTTAAATTAAACTTTGCTTCGCAGAGCAATTCGCGGAGATTGGCCTCTACCTAAAAGGGTGCGTAGCAAGATATACTAAATACTACCGCACTTTAATTTATTTTACAAAGCAATCACGTAGTAAGCACTATGGCTTATAAATTTAAACTGCTAGCTGGTCAGGCGAACGTTGAGCAGCGTGACCGTGATCTGAGGCAAAGCTCTCACACACCGAGAGGTTTCTACCTCTGTCTTAAATAGTGCTTGGCTGAACTTCAAAATTAGCATAAGCTAAAAACGCGCGCTTCTTCTGACAGGAAGTTGAAGCAGAGAGGAGATAGACAGATTTAAATTAAAATAAACTTGGTTAGTTTAACTAAAACCTTACAGACTTAGTCAAAATTTGTTTGCCAAAATTGAACAGGTTGATAATCGTGCTTTACAAATGCTGCCTGCCTACGATTCGTCGATCCCAAGCTCTTCAAAACGACTAAAAACTTAAACGAATTTTTGATGAACAAACTCAACGATTTAAAAGCTAGCAATAGCAACACTCTACGGGGAAACAAAACCTTTTTATCTCCAGCGCGCGGAACTGTGTATCAGAAATTCTTAAGATATGCTCCTTTTAAATTTCACTGCTGGCCACCCAAATTGTAACACCAAGAAACACAAGAGATATCACAACAAAACTTATTTAGTAGATAACATGTTAACCAAGTATCAAACGATTAAATTTATAGACGTCTGTGAAGTGTGGTTCCCTCCAGAATCCGTAGCCAGAGTAGCCGCCATTGTTGGAGATCATTGCTGCCACACGCCTCGGCATTGATTCGAAGAGACTTTGGATGTGTTCTTGGGGTACAGCAGACCGAGCAGCTTCCACACGTTGCCAAACTTGATCTGGTGTGGCAGCTTGGGATGTAATCTGGGTCAACCGTTCGGCAACCATGGACCACATGTTTTCTATCGATGAAAGATCCGGAGAGCGAGCCGGCCAGGGAAGCAATTCAATCTGGCGATTGACGAAGAGTCCTTGGACAATGCGTGCCACGTGTGGTAGCGCATTATCCTGTTGAAATATGGCTGTGGGCAAGCCCTGAAGGTAAGGAAGGACAACTCGGAGATGTAGCGCTGGCTGTTTAAAGTGCCAGCAGTGCGTACTGGAGGAGTGCGAGCGTGATATCCAATACCGCCTCATACCATAATACCCGGTGCAGGACCAGTGTGGCGGTGCATAACTCAGCTGTTCAGCATCCTCTCTCCACGGTGTCTCTGCAACTCTCTGCAATATAACTCTCTGCTATAATAATATAACTCTCTGCTATAATATATAGTTGTGCATTTCTTTTTTGTTTGACAATTGGCCACACCAAAAGCACAAATGTGTACATATATATATATATACCCACTCTGTTACCCGGCGCAATGACCTTTGATTTTTTATTCTTATATGTTGGTAAACTGTTAATTTTTGGCATTAAAGGTGATTGAATTATGTTGTTTTTATGTTCCGGTTAAGGTTTTCATGCCTTTAGGTAATATGCATGGAATAGTTTTAGATTTATCAACAATTCAAAAGTTGTTAAAGTGCTACTAAGCCTGACGTAGGTAGCCGCTATTCGTTTGCATTTCAATTCTTAGTAGAATCGTGGATCAGTGAATAAGTAATTCCGTTTGCGCACCAACTTTTGTGGCTTTTTGCCGAGTGGGATGAAAAGTAAACTTTCAATTTTATGAAACTAAAAATCTTTCTTCCTGATCGCTGGCGGAAATGTTTGTTTTCGCTTAGGAACTCTAATTTTAATTGTTAAAAATTTCTAAACTATTTTAGATGTATTTGATGATTTGTTTTTCTGTATTTTACAATTTTTAATGAATATGATTTGAGTTTTTATGCATTTTGCATTGGCGCGAAGTGAAACCCGAATTCATTGAATGAGAAATATATCTCTAACGAAATTTAAGAAAATAAGTGTAAATGAAATGCAGAAAAAATATGTAGAATTTAATAGGCCGTACGAGAAAGTCATGTCATCAGATTTTTCATGTTGTTTAACCTTCACAAATTTAATAATATAAAATTTAACTATTTATTAATATAATGATATTTTTAATAATAATATAATGATTTAATAATATAACTATTTAATAAGATAATGATATATTTAATAATATAATATTTAATAATTATTTAACTATTTAATAATGTAATTATAATTTAATACTATAAAATGTCCCAATTTTTTATAAAATGTCCCAACAAAGCTATATTACGATCAAAAGCCATTGCGCTTTTAATCGTAAAATATCTTTGTTGGGACATTTTTTTGTTATTGTTGGTGATTTTTTGATTTGTTTCACACAATAATATTTTTTGGACGATTTCTAGCCTGATGGCATAATATTACCCGTACGTATCAATTAATTGTAAAACTAGAAAAAATGTAGGAAAGATAGAAATATATGTAGAAATGCAGGAAATTTCTGTCCGCTTTTTAAAATTACTCTACATATAATTCATATGTATTAGTCATTACTAGCGATTTATACTATACTGGATGTTAATGAAGAATGCAGCATAAAATAATAATTTTTAATTAAAAATTACTATAAAAATCATAGTGGAATTTATTCGAAAAAACAAGTGATTTTAGCTTTAACATCAATTTCCTTAAGCTTAACATCTTAATTTACATTAAATTAACTTAATTTGGCTTCATCTCTTTCTAGGTTTTCATTAATTTTAAAATTCTGTAAGATCAATATAAATTTTTAGGTAAAGGCTTAGTATACGGTACGGTTCTGACAGGATTTTGAAAACTGTCGCCAACGCCAATCGCCTCCCAAATTTCGCCAAATCTCGTGTACCGTATACTAGGGTTCAACTGTGGGTTCGATCCTAGAACACATGGGATTTGGCGACACTATGATGAGAAGTAAACGCGGCATTTCTTGTGAGCAAAAAACGTATCGTTTAGGTGTTGGCGACAATTTTCCAAAATCGCGCCAAGGCCGTACTGTATAATAGGATTTTAAAAATCTATCTTGATTAAGCCCAAATGTTGCTTATTTTAAGTGCAATAGAATGTTTTGTGCAGCAAATACTCATATATTATTAAGAGAAGAGGTACATTGGACATCAGGAGACGTAGAATAACGTTAGGGGACTTTAAAGGAATACATTCAGTAGGTACGCAATATCTGTAGCTGTCTTCCTTTTTTTCAAGGAATGAGGAGATACTTCTAGAAATATGCCTTGTTGCTTTCTCTTGATGAAGTTTCACTCTTTCAAAGTCATTCAGATAAAGAAATGGAATGTCATCTGGAAGTAACGTAAATCTTTCTCTTGATAGTAACGTTGAGTCGATTTTAACAATGTTTTCCACTTTTCTTATTTTTAATTTTCTATGGGAATGGATTGCTGAGACAATGTTTGCAGACGCTTAATTATTTAAATAATTTAATAAGCCGTAATTCCTCGCATATATTTCCTAGCTTTTTGCACTAGGGTCTGAAATTTTTAAAATATTCCCCTTCTTTTATTTTATATAGGTTTCCCCCCGATAGTGAGTGTTGCTATGCGTGAAGTAACAGAAAAACGGGCGAAGGGGTTGAAACCCTTTTATTGTACCTTTAAAATTACAACTGCGTCTACTCGACGCTCACAAACTGCGCCAACCCGGCGGTTCAACTAAAAGTAAAGTAGAGCTGAAAATAAGAACAAGACGAACAAATATCAAACACTATCGACGAGACTCTGAGATCCTAATTAACCGCGTTTTTAATTACCGCTGAGATTTCAGCAAGATTCTGATTAAACGGTTGAAAATTAGCACTTCTGCAAAGCTAGGCACATCTAAATTCTACCGAGCAATATCTCCAGCGTAGTTTGAAAGCAAGACTTTTTCACGCTCGTTTCGTCTACTATTTAACTCAACTAGCTTCCGCTAAATTTGAATAAACTGCGCGTGCTACTGTAATTTACATACTCTGGCACGGGCACTTCTAGGGAAAAATGAATGCTAAACAGGAAAAGAAATATCAACTTAAAATAAATGTTAGTTAAAATAAATATAAACCCTACAAAGTATACAGATTTGCACCAGAATTCCCTTTCTTTCGCCCCCTTTCCTGTAGGCCACCATCGTCGTCGTCGTTTCTACGATGTGTGCTATTTCTCTTCTTGGATGCTTTCTCTTCTGTTTTATATTTTTTAATTTTTAAATGTCCGTGAAAAATTCTTATCGATATCCCTTAAAATCCTGTCTAATTGTTAAAAATGCCTAAAAAGAGTTTTTTTAATCCTCTGTTGAAGTGGAAAAATGTACGGTTTTTTTTCCAGAAACTTATGGCTGCAGTCCCCCTTCCCCAAACAATCCAACACGGGATCGACTGAAAGGCTTTTTAACTGTTTAACCTTGTCGTCAGCATCCAAGGAAAAGATTCCAGACGCGGTAAAACTGAAACTAGTGAACGATATTTTTCAGCTTAACCTAGAATGACTTCCACGAAATGAGGAAAGACGACGAGTTCTAAAAGAACACCTTCATTGAAATATTTTAGAAAGTTCTAATAAACGTTCCAAAGTGCCTTGTTAGCACTTTGTCATAACACGTAAAGAATGTACTATAAAAGCACAACTAAAATATGTCAGAAAACGGGATATTTTCAAGAAAATTTGTCTTGAGAAGATTGAGATGACGTATGCCCAGTTTTGCACACATTTCCTCAAAAATATTACTAACAAACTGGGGACCATTATCGGAAATAACTTTTAGGGGCGCCCTGTATTTTAAAATATACTTATTTAGAATTGAATCTACTACAATTTTTGCAGACGCGCGTTTTAACGGAATCAACTCTAACCACTTGCTAAAATGATCCACTATAACTAAAAGATATCAGCTTTTGTTAACTTTACTTCTAGGATAAGGTCCCAATAAATCGATGCCTATTTTACAGTAGACGCTCGTTTTTACGAACTCGTAGGGACTACGAAAACAGTTCGTTAAATCGAGAGTTCGTAATTTAGAAAGGCATCGGAAATTGTTAGTATTTCACATTTTAATGTTTTCGAGACAGGTTAGTGATACTATTCCATGCTTTTATTTACGTATTAGGAATTATTTTTAATAGTATTACTACTTAATAAATGATATCCCTCTATTAAACAAACAAGAAATATAAAATATTTGTAAAACGTACCTTTATTAAGTCATTGAGCAACAAAATAATCACTCATCTTTGTCTGTTTTAAAACAACAGATTGTACAATGCAAGACTCCCTCTTCTCTATATTTGTTAGCATTTCACAGTTATCACTGGCCTCAAAAAATCGTCTAAGTTCTGACAAGTATTCAGCAGCTTGTTTTAAAGTTGGTCTTGGTGTTACTTCACTTTCTTCTTCTTCTTCTTCTGGATCTGAAAGTCTCTCATTCTCGTTGATTATGCTGCTAATAATATCGTGATCCGATATTTCCTCCGTGCAGATGACATTAAAATCCACATTTAAAAAATCCTCGAATGAAAGTTCTGGCAACTGTGGATTTCTACGGCGACGTTCATGCATAAGAACCTCATCTTCGTCGTGAGATCTATTGTCATGGATTTCTTCAGTTACGTCTGTTTCTTTA
>KK113338.1:456916-470709 GCA_000611955.2 Stegodyphus mimosarum | reverse complement strand
AGGGAAGTCAAACTAAAACATTCATCATTTCTAAGCAAATTACTATGAAACATAACCTTGAAAAATGTAACAAATAATTTTCATATTTTATTTGTTTCCTTTTTATAAGTATTTAAATTTATTCTGTAAAAATGTGCATAAAATTAATTTCGCTTATGTAGGTTATTTAACATTAAAAATTTATTTATTCAAGATTAAATTTAACAATTTTTCTCTTACTACCTGAAATTCATGCAAACTCTGATCCCAAAATGTGTAGATTTCTGGCTTTCTATTGTAATTTCAGTTCTTGCTTGTCAATAGAAATTTACTATAATAACCTTTACAAAGATGCATGCAATATAAAAATATTCTTAAATAGAAAAAACATATTCAATGATGAAAAATTTTATCTGATATTTCCACAATTATTTTGAATAAATAATTGTAAAATATGAATAATTTAAACATTTAAAATAATACCAAAAAGAAAAACATGATTCTTTTAAGGAAAGTTCAATTTATATACGTTAAATATAAGAGGGGGAAATTATGTAAACATTCTTTGTAAATAACAAACAGCATGAAGTTAACAAAACAAACAGAAAAAGAAAAAATACAAAATTTTAAGAGAATCTGTAACTGTTTGTCTTTATGTTAGATTTTCCTGAAACAACTTGTATGCAGCATAGTTAGGAATGTTCAGAAAAGCATCTTTCATTTTTTTCTGGATTTTCCTAACAAAAAGCAGTGCTTTATTAAGCTTTATGTAAAGAAAAAAAGAAATGCTATGTTAACTGTCATAATTAATTGTCATTATATCAAAAGTATGATGAAATAAATTGTATCACTTAATAATGAAAAAAGTGTTTAAAGAGTATCACTAAGATATTAATTGCTTATCAAGATCTATGTTTTTTATTTCCAGTATTTAAGAATTTTAACAATTATTACATTCATAATATAACCAGAAAATATATATTACATTTTAAAAACATTTAGCATTAAATATATTTCTGTTTCTGTTCCAGATGAGTTATCACTTGAAATACGTTTCATTGTCTGTACTAGTTTTGCAGACTACTGCCATGGTTTTAGTCCTCAGATACTCTAGAACAGTGCCACAGTCTGGACCTAGGTATCTTGCTTCCACTACAATTGTTATTTCTGAAGTTCTAAAGATTACATCTTGTTTAATTGTATTATTATGTGAATGTGGTAAGTAAAATTTTCCTTCTCAAATTTTTGTTCTATTGAATTCAGCAGTAAATATTATATGTAATACATGTTAATTCTTGTTTTACTCATCAGTGAAATAATGCATATATTATATGCATATAATATATGCATATAATTATATTTGAAATGCATGATAAAATGATTTATTTCTTTATATTCCATTTTCATATAACTGAACCTTTCTTACAGTACTAAAGATTAGCTTTCAAGAGTGAACATTCATACATTCAACAAAATGCCTTATTGGAGGTTACAGTTCTGCAGTTGATGTCGTTATTATGAGGCTATTTTTCTAGGAAATATTTTGTTACTCATTTTTTTCTTCTATAAATTCCATAGCTTAAATATAAAATGTCTGCTCTGTTTCAGGAAGTTACAGTTACTGTGTCATGGAAATTCAATTAAAATACAGAGCTGGAATAAAAGTGCTTGAAAGTAGTTTTCCAGCCTGTTGTATGTGCTTAAAATAAAAGTTCTAGTCTGAAAATAGTTAAAGTTCTATTAAAGAATTTCTTTGTTTGTCAGAAATGATATGAATTGATTGGAAAATACATCATTTACAAGGTATTCAAGAAAGATGCCTATTTACTTTATTTCTGAATTATTTAAATATTGCCCATAGATATAAATTCTTGTTTCAAAATTTCTAAAAATAAACAAGCAATAAAAACTGCAGTCTGAAAACTTCAGACTGAAGTTTTACACCTTGAATGGCTTAGTGTTAAAGTTTGAAAATTTAAATAAAAGTGTATGCTTGAATAATAAAAAATATAAAAGCCATAAAACTAAAATAGCAGTTTAATTTTGATATCCAGATTTCAGTTGAACACTTGAAACAGTTTTGATCAAGGCATTTAAGTTAGGCCTACAAATTTAGGAATTAGTTTTACTTAATTTATAAGTTTCATTATAAATTTAGAAATCAATTTTACTTAAATGAGTTAACAACATAAAACCTTATGTTTAAAATCAGCTGTTAAAAATTCCAAAGCTAAATGATAGGAAAAAAATTTACTTTGATGTTCCATTATGAATTAACACCACTGGAAAGAAATGTGTATTTATTTTAAAAAGAAAAGGCTTACTTTTCTTTATAAAATAAGTGCAAAATTCTTAAAGAAGTATAGAGAAAAGACTTTTTCATTTATTTCACTAGATCGCTTGTGCATGAGGCTTGCAATAAGTATTTCCTTCAAATGGCAGTACTTTTTAATTTTGTTAGAAGACAAAGAAAATTCATTTTCTGAAAACTGTAAATGCTCTACAAGGTGTTTAAATAAGAGTAAAAATTCCAAATCATAAACTAATTATTCTGTTTTAATTAGTTAATAATTGATAGTTCCATGCCTCGCTTAACCCCTTTAAGCACAAATTTGTTTGTTTTTTTAACTGGTAAAAAAACATAATTGAGTTTTTTTTTACAGAAAAGGAATATATAGGTATAGTGTAAGTTATTTTTTGATTTGTACTAGTTATTATTTGATTTGTACTGATCTGATACCAGTTTCTTGCTGCAACCAAAATCTCATCATCATTATCTTCAGATTCACTTCCATCACTCAGGAGATCATGACTTTCAAAAAAATGCTGAAATTTTCTGATAAATTGACATATTCAAAATCATCAGAGTCACTCATTATGAGATAACTTTTTCATAACAAGTTACAAAAACACTTCGTAAAAATTAATTTATGGTTAACTGTTTACTTTTATGATAATTAATGCAATAAAAATGGATATATACCTTTTCCACACCAGGCAACTGCTTTATAACAAAGAATTCCTAACAAACTTATAAGCTAATCATCAAAATGCACCACTTGGTAAACACACACACACACAAAAAAAAAAAAGTGCTGTGTCGTGATGCCATCTATTGTAAATAACTTTAATTATAATCTGGCCTATCTATTTTTACTAGAACGGATCTCAGATGGGCATTAGAAAAAATAACACATGATACAAGATGGCATGTGTGAGACATAGGCATGTTCAAACTGGTGAGTAACTTTCGCTCGTGTCAGACACGGGCAAATGCGTTAAGGGGTTAATAGACATTTTCAGAAGACAAGATGCAAATTTAATATAAAACCATTAATTGCCTTTGTTTGTAGCTGCTTTTTTTTCATATACATATAATAAACATATTTTGATTATTTAAATATTGTACTAATTTTGTTACAGCAAGCATTTAAAAAAAAAAAAGAAAAAATCCTTTTTTAAAGAATGCATTCTTCTGACTTACAGTATTTAGGCTGTTTTCATAATATTCTCTTCTTATTTAATTGGAAGCATATATCTGGGATGAGTATTTAAGGAAATAAGACTAGAATCACTTTTTTTTCAAACATTTTGTTTAGAGATAGCATAAAAATGCTATTTGAACTACCATCTTTGAAATGTTATTCAGATTTTTCTCTGTGTGTATTATTTTGAATTATTTTTCTTCATACTTTTTGTAGCTATATTAATCTCTGAAAAGTAAGGACAAAATTTTTCATCTAGTACTTTGATTCAGCAGTTATTAAGATCAAGTTCATTCAGGTTTTAAGGCTGCCCTTTTTTATTTTTATTATCATTATTATTTTTTTATCTAATGCTTGCTCCATTCAAAGTATTATTCTCTTAAGAGGAGGTAAAGAAACAGTGTGAGTAGTTCAAGTTTATCCATTTAATAGAAATTCTCTCTATTTTTAATGTTATTCTCTGAAAAACAGATTTGCAATCGAGATCATTTTTAAATAGAAGAATGATCTAAATATGTAGAAAGGGAACGAAAATATTGATACTTGTATATTGAACTTAAAACTGTCTTCAAGCAGAGCGATTTAGTGCCAGTTATAGATAAGCGTGACATAACAATGCACTCATAACATCTGTACTTTTGTTTGATATAACTCCGACTGATTTTAGATAAGCCAGCTTATCTTTTAACGAACAAGGATATAAACTAACTGTTATTGCTGTATTTTTTCCCATACATTTTGAAAATAAAAAACAGAGTAAGTAAATAAATTTTGGGACTTGCCTTCTGCAGAATAACAAGTGGTGGATTATTTCCTACTGCAGTGGAAGTTATGGGATCAGAACATTAAAAAAAAAAAAAAAATGTGTGTATTGATGGACACAATATGGTCAGCTCAAAATGGCCGACAAAATTAGATTAGAACAATTACCTATGAGAAGTTTATATCTATAGTGCTCTAAGCAGAGCTTCCATTAAATTTTGAATCTCTAATAAAGTAGTTGAAATAGACAAAAACCTTTTTATAAAGTGCAAAAATGAAGCGAGTCAAATGCTGATTAAGTAAATGGATGTCAGTTCCTTCAGAATTCTGCAGGAATTAATGGTGCAACTTTGGCAGAATGTCTACCAACATTCATGGTCCACAGGATAATATATAAGTACCAAAATAATTTATTTTATTACAACTTATGCAAAGTATTAAGTCAGCATACATTTAATGCATTTAATCAGCATACGTTTTCAGAAACATGTCACATTATTTATAGTAATGTGGTTTCTCTTATGGTTTAAGAACATATATAATGTGTAATATGATAAAATATTGTCATATATTTATGAATTTTTAAAATGCAATAAATGTAGTAATAGAAACAAAGTAATAATTTAATTTTTAATTGACTTTTTCAGTGTTCATATAAAGTACTTTCTTGATATAATGTTACACTTTTCTCTTTTTAACGGTCTTTCCCAGCCCTTCTTAATTAGTAAATGTTTTCTTTTCTTAATTGTTATAGGATGGTCATTATCAGATTTAAGAAAGCATCTAGTCCAAGAAATATGGAACAAGCCTGTGGAAACATTAAAACTCATTGTTCCAGCTGGGTTGTATACCATACAAAATAATTTATTGTTTCTTGCTCTCTCAATTTTAGATGCTGCCACATATCAAGTGAGTTTGATGTTTTTTTAAGAACTAAATAAATATAAATGTTTTTAAAAAGGGTGGTTGGCTTTTAAAAGGTTTTTCCTTTATATATATTTTGTAAATGTGAAAATTTTCTTAAATTATAGTCAGTTCTTATAAGCAGGTACTCAGTTGTAAGTAAAATATTTAAATAAGATTTGGTATTAAACTAGGAAACTGTTGAGATTCAGTAACTTCAATTGACCAAATCAGTGTCTTTTGTGATTTTAACCTCTTCGCGACGGGCGAATCATATATGCATTTCCTACGGACGCATGTGAGGCCCGGGCGGTTCACCCGTGCACTCCTGGAGAACTAGCCTAGTGAACGGGTAGTGCAGATATGCATTTTAAGCTGAAACAATTTTTAATAGCCACTAGATGGCACTCTGTGTCCATTACATTTAAACTGAACGTAGGTTTAGTATTCTGACCTTCAGATTGTTTATATTCTGGCTGTTTTTTGTATTTTGCTTGTCAGCTGTGGCTGGGGAGGGGGCAAATCGTAATGTAAACAAACGCAGCTCGGCTCTTTAACTTTCCACGTGATATAAGCATTCTCGCTTCTGATAGCTCTCCGAACACTTTTTTTTTGTTTGTTTTCGCTACTATGTGGGGTTTTTTAGGGTTTCAGCATCAGTTTTGTTACAGTTTGTATTGCTTTCGGATATATTTTGCGCACTTCTCTTGTTATTTCGGAAAGCCTTGACTCTAGATTATTATGGCGAGGAAGCGTTATTTATCAGAGGATGAATATACTCGTATGGTAAATGAACCAACTAGCGATATAGATGAAAGTGATGATTCATTTGCTAAAGAGTTAGAAAGTGATATTTCTAACGATTCTGACACGGACTTTTTGTCAGAGACTGAGCTGGCTGAATGCCTGCCTTCCACATCCCGTAAAAGTTCGACTGAAGATACTTCATCTTGGACTCGAGAGCTTGATGAATTGCATCCTCATACATTTACTGGAATACCGGGAACAAATTCTGTAGATCATGCAGAAAAAGAAATTGATTTCTTCAATATTTTCTTTGATAATGATCTTTTAAATTTGATCGTTGAAGAAACAAACAGTTTTGCAGAAAGCGCTCAAAGAAGTGTCCCATCAACTTCTAAATCAGCCAGATTTTCAAATCTAAGTATTGAAAACATAAAAGTGTTTTTTGCAATGATAATACTGATGGGCATTATCAAGAAGCCTAATTTGAAAATGTATTTTACTACAAATGAGATATTTGCTACTTCATTTTTCAACAAAGTTATGCCTAGAGATGTTTTTCTCAACATTTTAAAATTTTTGCATTTCACCTCAAACAAGGATGCTAAAAAGTTGGAAAAACTCGGATTAATTGTTGAAAACCTGAAAAATAAGTTTAAAAGAACTTACACGCCCGAGGAAAATATTTCTATTGATGAATAGTTTTTTGCTTGGAAAGGACGCCTTGGCTTTCGTCAATATGTTCCATCGAAAAGATCGCGCTACGGCATAAAAATATATAAATTATGCGAATCAGTATCCGGTTATGTGTAGAAGAAGTAGCTAAATCTGGCAGAAAAGATAGAGTTACTGGAGAAGACATTTTAAAACCTAATTTATTATTGATTATAACAAAAACATGGGTGGTGTAGACATAGGAGACGGGAGTTATGACACACCATTCAAGTTTTAGAAAATCGGTGAAATGGTACAAAAAATTATTCTTTGGGCTTATGGATATAACCATATTGAATTCCCACATTCTGTATGACAAAAAACACGGCACTAAAACGCCGCTTCTCCAATTTAAGATGAAATTAATTGAGCAAATTTTAGAGAACTATGAAAATTATAGAGACGAAAAGCAGTTTACAGTAAGATCTGTACCAGCGGCTATCCGATTATCTGGTAGGCATTTTCCTACACTTAATCTGAACAAAAAGGGAGAAAAAAGCCGCAGAAAGTGCATTGTTTGTTTACAAACCGTGCTGAAAGAAAGAAAAACACAACAAACATTTTATGCTTGCAAATCATGCAACGTTTTGTAAATAGCCTTTTTCGTATATTTTTTATTAATGTGAAAGTATATTAATGTGTTTTGTCAGTTAAAATTTTGGAATAATTGGAATAGCAATTTCAAAAATTATTTCTCAAGGTAAGCAAACTTTTTTTTATATATTTTCTTATAAATTGAAGGAAAAACATTATTAAAGTCTAGTTTTAATGCTATAAGACAGATTACATAATAATCTAAAATACTACCAAAAATTATGGTGGTAGGACTTAAACTTAATTATCTGCAATTTTTTTTCTAAACTTAGGCCTAGTGGAGCAAAACCCCCGTCCTGTAGCATCATTCCTTTCACTTCCGCTTCGTCCTGAGCGCGCGTCTTAGACAAAGGCGCCCCGTCGTCAAAAGGTTAAGGGAGTTTCAGTGAAAAGGATGTTTAGAAAGAATTTCACAATATTTATTCCAATATGTAATTTTGAAGCTGCAGTTCTTTTCGGCCTTAAAAATTCCAACATGTGCTAGAACTAGCACATGGTCTGATGGCAGATCATTTACAACCTCCAGGTCAATAGAGATGTTTGCAGAAGTTACAAAGATATCTAGAATGTCCAGCAGTTGCCTAATATTAATGGGCCTGAAAGTATTTTCTTCAGGAGGCTGAAGATAAAATGGTTGTTTGAATAGAAAGTTGTATAATATATCTTTATTTCTGTTGGACTTTCGGCATCCCCAGCTGGTCTGAGATTGTTCATACTTCTTTTGCAATGCTATTTATAAGCACTACACATTGTGATTGCAGTGCCATCTGTTTGCAGCTTTTGTAACTATTATTTGGAAACTTCTTTATAACAATCTTACAGCTTTTACAATAAATATATCGCTTGTTGTATTCCTCTATTGTTCTTTTCTTTCTTGAGATTTTCAATTTTGAAATCAGGGACTCCTTTGCTGAACATCCTGTACAAATATATATAAATCAAATCTTCATAAATCAGTATGAAAAAGAATAAAATGCCATGTTAAGTATTTAAAGGTTCATCCTATACTACAATATAAACTGGTAAAAAGAAAATTACAAAATTGTAATAAACAAATGTTCACTTCAAAGAGGAAAAAATATTTAAAAAAAAGGGGGGGAATTTGTACATCATAAAACCAAAAAAATAAAAGTATATAATCTTTTTTTAACACTTCAAACAGAACTTGTTCAGGGGAAAATGTTTTGAAGCCTTAAACCAACATGCTTAATGAGTAACGAAAACGTGTTTCATTCCATTAAATTCCCCGTGACTGCTTTAAATTAATCAAACTTTTTTTTCAAGCAGAATTTATTTTAAAGTGTAGTAAAATTTATTCTTTTCCCTATATGTCTTCGCACTCTTGTAGTACATATAATTGTATACAACTGCAAAAAATTATCTAAAATGGCCTAAAAAAGGCTAAAGATGAACCAAGTAAAAATACAAAAATAAAAATAATGTTTGTTTACTGAATTTATGTGTCAATTTAATTTCAAAATTGAAAATTAAATTGTACAGTCATAGTATATATATATATATATAACTGAAAAAAAAACTTTAAAATTTTAAAAAGTGAATTGCAAAATTTGTTCAGGAGGATCAAAAAATAAAAACCTGCACAATTGCTGCAAAGGTAATATTTAATTCAATGCAGTGATAGAGGAAATTATCTCCAAGGAAATAGAGTGAAAATTAGAGTGCAGAAGCATGCTATTGCAGTAAAAAATGTCAAATAAAGCATTTTCAATGCTAAAAAACACTATCATGAAAAAAATGAAAGAAAAACAGTAGAATAAAACATATGTGAAAGCTAATGGCACTATTGTGGAAAAATAAAATGGAAATAGTGAAATAAAAGAGAAGAATCATTGCTGGTTGCATAGAAAGGTCCCAACTTTTTGAGAGAAATTGGAATCTCTTCATACGTACGCTCATACATAAATTAACATTTTTCTTCTTGTATTTTAGGTAACTTATCAGTTAAAAATTCTTACTACTGCCATGTTTTCTGTGATGATTCTTCATAAAAGATTAGCTATCACTCAGTGGCTAGCTCTAGTCCTACTAATGATTGGAGTAGCTCTTGTACAGGTATATTAATAATGCTGTTTGTTCTGTGTACAATGTATGTTCATCTACTTTAATTGTTTTTGAATTATTTTTATTGCATTTTTCTTAAGAAAGTTAAAACAAGGAAAGAGGGTGGGGAAATATGATTCTCACTTTTTTGTGTTTTATGTTTATAATTAATTATTGATAATACATTGAGATATACTTTATATAAATTAAGTGTTTAAAATGAAAATAATTAATCATTCTTCATCATGTTAACATGTAAAGATAGTTCGGTTATCACAATGAGTATCAATCATTTCATAAGAATTATCAAAATCAGTATATCAGTATTAAAAAACCATTCATTGTATCAGATGAGATAAGAATTTGAGTATTTTAAGTTGTATAAAAGTCTTCTTGTTTTGCAGCAATTAACGTAAATGAGTTATGCCAGTTTGAAATATTCAAATACGTAAATATAGGTTTCATATAAATAAATGATCTGTAGACTGAAAATAAAAAAGTAAAGAAAATATAAAAGAGTAAGCATTCCATTATTTGGTTTTAGTATGAAGTAAAAACTTTATTATACACCTGAAAAATTGTGTTAACAGCTGTATAACAAATTCCATGAACCATGTTTAGTACATGTTTGTTACTCAAAAAAAAAAAAAAAAAATCTTTCTAAAAATAGAGTTTTATTCATCAGGCTTTGTTTGTTTGTTAAGTTGTCAGTCTGTCCTAATTTTGTTAATTTTAAAGGTTGACATGAAAGGTTCCGATCTTTAACTAAATAAACACTAATGAACTATTTCTAAATTAAAAAAAAATAATATTCAAAAGCCTGCACTGTTGATGAAAGTTATGGAAGAAACATACAAAAAGATATTAACATAGGTCTTAAAATATCTTTCATGAGGTACTTTATTATTAGCAATAAAAATCTGCTAAAGCTGAAAACACCTTTATTAGTATTTGTTCTTGATTAAAACAGTTCTGTATCTCTTCTTGTACCTGCCCAACCAATGTACCACAATAAATTAGGAATGAAATTATACGTACTGAATTTTCTGTGTATGTACATAAATTAATCAACATTTTAAAAATACTTTAATGGAATAGCCAAGGCAAAATGAAGCTCATTCAGCTAACAAAGAACAAAGCTGGATGATGCAAAAGGAATATTTTAATGTGACATAAATTATACTAATTTTAAAAATATTTTGAGTAGTTTATCTCATGCTTTTTAAAATAAAGCATTTTCAGAAGTTCTGATAAATTTAAAAAGAATAAATAAATAAAGCTAGTTTAGTATTATGAGATTATAAAAGTTATAAAAAAATGTGCTAGTTAAAATTTTAAAAAATTAATTTTTTTTCTCATATATCATAAAGAAGCGTTAAAGTAAATACTATGTAATATATAATAATATTAGGTTAATCATATTTTTTCAAAATTTTAAGCATCCATATTAATTAGGATTCCCTGTCTCCCTCCTGTAAAATTTACATTTAATTGCATAGTACTTTTTGAAAAGGCTAATTCAGTAATAAATTTAATGATAAGCAGAATTACAATATACATTTCAGTAATTTTAGAAATATAATTTTATATAAAATAAGCACAAAAAATTAAAACATAAAGGTTAAAAAATTACAATATACTTGTTAAAATTTTCAATTTGATATTTTAATAAATAACTGATGGTGATGAACAGTATTGTCCCTTATCTACTGAAATAATTAACTGGAAAATAAGTTAACATTTTTGAAGTAGGAAATTCTAATATCTTTTTTATAGTACAACTGAGGAGAATTCATTAAATTTAAATATTTTATTAAAATGTATGCCTTAAGATAATGTAATCTTTACAAGAAAGTGCCCAAAGTAAGTTCATTGACTCTTATAAAAAAACCGTTTTGTGATTTTACAGCTGCTATGTGATAAGAATAAATATCAACTTTGTTGATGTGTTTATGATATTGCTTAACAGTGAATATGTTGAAACAGTAGCAAATTTCTTGACTCTTCTATAACTCATTTTATGGAAATTTATCCATATATTTTCTGCCATTTTTGAAATTCATTTGAGAAGAAAGTATGCAACTTCTAACTTTGATAAATATATAGTAGGATCTATAAATTCTTTTATGTAATTTATTATGACATTAAGCCTCAAGCAGAAAGTAAATTCTGTGCAAAATATGCATATAGTATTAATATAATTATAGCATAATGCATTACAATAAAAATTGTTTCAATTATTCTTATGTCAACAGTATAAATGTATCATCGTTTATGTTCATTATCTCCAGTATCCCAAGCTGCATTAGCTAAGATTTTCCAGTTAAATAAGCATTAATTACTACTAAATATGTAGTGAGAATGTTATAAAAATCCATTTTCAGATGCCAGCTACTGAATCTGCTTTAGAAGAGAATGTTGATCCTAGTTTCTCCTCAAAATTCTTGGGACTATTTGTTGTATTGATCGCATGCTTTTCTAGTGGATTTAGTGGTGTATACTTTGAAAAACTTGTCAAAAGTTCTGCACAGTCATTATGGATCAGAAACATACAATTAGGTTAGTTTTTGTTCTGAATTTATATTTGAGTTTCTCGTTATATTTTAATATGAAATATTAATTAGAAAGTAAACTTTCACTAAGATAAAAAAATTTCACGTTTGATCTTTTTTTCAGAGTAGTTTTAAAATGACTGCGGACACTTAACTGACAGCAATTAACTGAAAAACAGCTTGCTGATAAGAACAATTATCCGATGGGACATTTGACCAACATTGACATTTAACCAACAAGACATTTAGCTGATGTCACATTTAGCTGATAATGCATACATGTAGACAAAAAAATGTGCAATAATTTTTAGTAAACAGGGTAGTAGTTTTTGTCCATACAGAAGAAGTTTATACATTTTTAGAATGACTTCAGAGCTGTTTAATCAATGTTTAAAATATAAACAATATTTTTTTTTTAAAATGTATGGTCTGGTAACCTTTTTTTTTGGAGTCTCAGTCTGGACATGATTTCCACAGTAGAAAGGCTTTTCATAAAATTTCCAGGAGATTTCCATTTCTCTTCCACTATTTTCCAAAGCCCATCAGTTATGGTGGATTTGCATGTAGAAAGATCTCTTTTCAAGGTACCAATGACACGATAGTCCATAGGTGAAACTTTAGGGAACTTCACTGGAATATTTGAAAAGGTATGTATGCAGTACCTGTATCAATCATCATTTTTTCAAGGAATGCAGTGGTACTTTTTGAAGTAGCCCTATTTGTTTTGTCTTGAAGTTCCACAGTTTGAAAGTCATTGGGATTTAAAAAATGAAATTTCTTCTGTAAATATTGGATGTAAAACTTTGTCTTGATTGTAAGTTTTTATTTTAACATTTGAACAAATTATTTTAACATCCCCCCTCCTTATTTTCAATATCTCATTGCAAGAGAATTCTGTGACAATCATACATCCCTTACTGAAACATTCTTTGTACTGATAGAATCAGGTTGTACATTTTTTTTTCTCATTTTCAGTAATAAATAATTTTTTTTTCTTGCAGTCATCTAGGTAAACCTGTGCTTCATTAAGGGTCACAATGCAATTCCAATTATCTCCTGCTAAAGAGTTTTCATACAGGATTCTACAAATTTGTCTGCATTGAGCCACATTCTTTGGCAAAAACCAGTGAACATTATGTTTTTTTAGCTTTTCTAAGTTGCAAAACTTGGTTTATTATTTTTTTTTATTTTGCTACAAATGTATTTAAAGGGTTTGAAGTTGATTTCTGTGTTGATGGATTTTCTGTTGTTACCAGCGATTTAATTTTAGAAGCTTTAGAAACAGCACATACCTTTTCCTGGCACCCATATGAAATCTTCTTCCATGTAAAAGTAGTGATTGATGGTTTTCTCCTTCTAATTAAAAATGTTGCTTATTTTGTCCTTTTAAAATTTTAATACCATTTTGAAATTTTCAAATAATAAGCTGTTGCTAGAAATTTTTCTGTCTCCTGCAGCTATTTTTTTTTTCATTAGTGCATTACTTTTTTCAATAAATCTTTGAAGCATTTAATTGTTGTGGAAGTAAAGAAGGTAATGCAGTTTAGATGATGTATGTGCAGTACAAATGATAAATGATGTTCTTTCAGTTATTAAACTTATCCATTGTTGATTTGGTGATGTGCATTTGCATATTACCAAATCAGCTTTATGCATTATAATCTATGATTTAGAAAGTTGCTATTCCACTTAGTTTTTCACTATTTCTTACCTCATAAATAAAAATTAATTTAGGTTCAAAAGTTCTGCAAGTTATGAAACAATTCATCGCTCATGATATGTGCTATTCAAAAAAAATTTTTTTTAATAATAATAATAAAAAAAATATTGTTAAATGGCATAAAATAAAAAGGTTTTTTAAAATTATTTTAAAATCTATTGATAATTATTAAATTCACTATTATTTAAATGAAATTAAAAATTTAGATGGTGTTGTTATCAAATGCAATTCATTAAGTATTATTAAAAAGATAAATATTTTTTACAGAAATTTTCATAT
>KK113338.1:432134-456140 GCA_000611955.2 Stegodyphus mimosarum | reverse complement strand
TTTTTTTTTTTTTTTTTTTTTTTTAAGTGCCAGAATTTAATACTTCAGAGTCAAATGTCAAAAAAAGATGTATGCATTTGATAAATTTAATACATATATGCACTGATGGAAAAAAGTCCTGACGTCAAGAGGGAGTTATGCTAGACAAATGAAATTTTAGAGGTGTGTTTTCACATCAGACAAATGACATCTTTTTTGTCATCTATATGAGCTTAATATGCATTAAATTTTTCATATCAAATTTTAAAGTTTTTTCACTTCCCTATGTATATATTCTGTCAGCACACTATATTGTGTTCCCTATGTATTTATTCTATTAGCATATTTTGTTGTGTTCCCTATGTATCTGTTCTGTTAGCATACTTTATTGTGAACTAAACCTGATTATTTTGTTGATATAGTTTCCATAGTGTACCTACAATGTAACAAAAGATAAACATTTCATTTATTAATTACAGCCTTATTTAGTATAATACTTGGGTCTCTGGCTGTAATTATTCAAGATCTGCATGCAGTTACAAATCATGGATTTTTTCAAGGATATTATACTACAACCTGGATAGTAATACTTCTTCAGGTACTTTTTATATATATATTACATAAACATTATTGAGAAAGTTCACAAATTTTCTATTTGTTGGTAGTTTTTTTATATATATATATTATATCAAGAGTCTTTCACTTAATCTTGTTTTATTTCCTCCTGGAATCTATTGAGAATTCAGATCCTTCAGAATTTATTTGAATGGTTAAAGGTACAAAAAATTGGTAGTTAATCCTAAATACAGTTTGTAATATCTGAGCAAACTGGTTTCAAAAGAATTTCCTTTTAGACTAAAATTTATGTTTATCAAAGTAAAGAAAAATGGATTGAGACCTATACAAGGCAAAAAATACCTCAAGGTTTGAAAAGCTCTCAATACTACTTTTAGTATGGAAGAGCTGAAAATCATTCTGGAACTTTAGTGAAGGATCAGAATGCAGGCCTTCATGGAATCTTACCTGAATTTCTTACTAAACTTGGAGATTCTGCAAAACTTGTGTTATTGAAGTTTATAAACCTAACTTGGAGAAATGGTTTGTCAAGTGCCTGCAGAAAGGCTGTGATAATACCAATTCTCAAATGTAACAAATCTGTAGAGAATTTGGACAGTCATTGCCCAATCTCTCTCACATTTATTATATGTAAATTAACTGAGAGTTTGGTTGCAAACAGATTGTTGTTTGTGTTGGACAAAACTGGTGTGATTTCTGAAAGGCAGGCAGGTTTTCAGAGACAAAGATGTACTGCTGAACAAATAGTCTGCTTATCTCAAGAGATAAAGGATGGCTTTCAGAGAAAGCAAAGTAGTCTTACTGTATTCATTGATTTCAAAAATACTTTTGATAAAATTTGGAGAGCTAATTACCTAAAAGGTTGATCTCCTGTGTCATTTCTGGAAACTTATATAAATGAATTCCTTCTTACCAGAAGCTTAGATTACCAGAAGCTTACCAGAAGCGAAGATTCCTTCTTACCTTCAATTTCTTGACCAGTGATTTATAATTATGGTCAAAATGTGTCAGTTATTGATATATAAAACAGTTTACCTCAGGGAGTGGTACTATTCTTTTTAATATCATGATTTATGATTTAATTGACAATATTTCTAGATCTATCCTAGGCATTAATATCTTGTTGTTTGCTGATGGTATGGTGATGAGTGCTATGGGATCTGACTTTATTGGCCTGGAGAGTCTTGCAATAGGCCATGAAAATAATATGGTAGTAAATACTGAAGAAACTACTTTCCAATTGTTCTTCCGTAGTACTAAATGCTATGACTTTCACTTTCATAATAATGATAAGGATCTAAACAGAACATATGATAGTATTTACTTGGGCACTCATTTAAACCTAAAATTATTTTGGAAAAAAGAAATAGATGCAGTCATTGATTGATGGCATTTGAGATATATAATACTGAAAAGTCTGGCTGGTATTAATTGGGGCTTGACCCAAGATGTTTTGTGTACAGCCTATAAAAGTTATGTTCATCTGTTGTTGAATATGGTAGTGAGGTTTTGATTACTGCCTCTGATTCTGTTAGAAACGAGGTTGATATTTTCCAAAACAACATGTCATGCTTAATCACTGGTGGCATAAAATTGACTCCTATTGTTGCTATGGAATTACAGACAGATTTGGAGCCTTTAACTGAAAGTTGCCAAAGGAGTGCTATGAATCTTGTTGAAAAAAATCTTAAGAAAAAAGAAATTTTTAAAAATTACTATAGCCAGCGAGTGAAAGATTAAAGACTCATAGATCCTTCCTTTCAACTGTATATTATCTTTATGATACTTACAATATTCATACACCCACAAGAGTTGGATCCCTTTTTATATTTAGATAAGCTGGAAAAACACCTGGATCTTGTTTGGAATGTCAGCAAACACCTTTCCACTCCAAATGAGTTAAAAGATGCTGCTCTGGCTACTATCCATTACAGGTACCCTGAGGACAACTGGTTATATTTTACACAGATAATTCAACAGAAAATGCGATAAAAACTGCCAATGCTGGAACCTCTTCAAGTCATTTTTGTATTAGATGTCCTGTTGGGAACTACCGTGATAATTTTGGTGGAGAGATAGCAGCTGTAATGTATGCAATTGATAAATATTAGGATATTGCAATTGATAAATATTGCACAAACACACACTATATGTGCATGTGTGGGGATTCAGCTTGTTGCCCTTGATCCCTAGATCAAAATATTGTGTTTATTATTGATTCAAAAGTTGCTATTTTGTCACTTAACAGTTCTAACTGTAATGAAATGCCCAAGTTCATTCTTGTAAAATGAACCTTTTTTAGCTAGGGAAATCAGAAGGAGCATTGCCCTTCAATGGATTCCAAGTCATTGTGATATTTTTGGAAATGAGCAGGCAAACAAGCTTGCCAAGGCCAGATCCTTTATGGCCTAACCTGATTCCCGTTTTCCCTGGTAATATTAAAAGATTATATATGATCAAATCAAAAATAGCAGAATATCCTAATAATGTTGATGCAGCAGTGGATAAGAAAAAGAATATCTGGCTCAGTAAAGGAAATGAAACCCCCAATTTCTCACCTCAGGCTGTTGGAGTTAATTACTTTCATTTGACGACTGGCCTTGGATTATTTACAGCATCATTTATATCGGATTGGAGTTAAAGATTCAGCTTGTTGCCCTTTGTGCCATCAGGTGATATAGATGGTGACTACCTCGACAACTACCTTATTCGACAACTACCTTATTATTTTAAAGTTTGTTACAGACAGCTGTATTGAGGCTAATTTTTACCCTTGCTTTTTTACAGTCTCATCATTTTATTGGGCTGCTCTTTGATAAATGGCTGAAATGGCCAAAAACGGATGTAGGATTTAAAAAACAGAATTTAGCTTTAGTGAATATAGTTTGTCTTAATCCTGTTTTTTTATAATTAGTTTTCCATGTACTGGAAGCAACTATAAACATATATGCATGCAACACTGTGTGTGAATATGTGTGCTATGCATATATATAGAGAGAGAGCTCTTAGCTTTTGTAATATTGCATCAAATTTGTTAAAAGAAAGAGAACAAATATATAAAAAAAAAGAATTAGAAGTGAAAAGGAATAACTCAGTTCATTATTTTAGAAGATAGGAAAAAATTGTTGATTGAATTTTATCTTCTGTATTTTTCAGTATTTATTTGTTTTAAAAAATATTATTTCTGTGGATCTTTTTTGAATTCCATAGGAAATGTTAGATTTAATTTCTCTGTTTAAAAATTTATGCATATATACTTTTATGCCTTGATTTTTTTTAAAACAATCTTTTTTGTTATGAGAATTAAATCACTGAAAAAAGGTCCATGAAAAATATCCTTCACCCATATATTAATATCTGCTAATTGTAGTGTATAAATTTAAACTATGAGTCTATTATATTCTTATCTGATATTTTTTTATTCTCCATACAGGCATTTGGAGGTTTAGTTGTTTCAACTGTAATCAAATATGCCGATAATATTTTAAAAGGATTTGCTACTTCAGTTTCAATTGTACTATCAACAGTTTGCTCATACTATTTATTAGATGACTTCACGCCAACAAAGTAAGCATTAGTATTAAAATTATGGTTTAAAACACATATTCATATGGTTTTGAGTGAAAGGTCAATCAAAATTTATGCAACTTAAAAGTATGTGCTGTCTATTTGCTCTTGTGTAACACATATTGAAAAATTTTTGTAAACACATAAACAGTTTTTAAATTGTAATAAGGTATTAAAAAATATGCATTATATGAAAGTCACAAAAATAGTTAATTTGTTTTTATTAGTTATGTGATTTTATTGAGGTTACTTATTAAAGTTGACTTCACTAAATAAGTAGTTTTATTCTATTACAATTTTAATCTCAAGTAAAAAATTATATTCATTATATCATATACATTGTGTTATTTTATCTCTGCATAAGACTGTTTATATTTTTATTTAGTTCATTACTTACAAATCAACTTTGTATCTGAGATAAATTATTAAATGCGAATTTTTTTCCAGCACATTTTTCATGGGAGCTACAATTGTCATAATTGCAACAATGTTGTATGGGTATCCTGTGAAAAAACCAGACAGATATTCATCTAATATGAAAAACTCAGAGAAAACAATAGAGAGATAATTTAAATTTTAATTAGTCCTAGTGAATTAATATTTTAAAATATTCTTATTTATAAAAATGAATACTTAATTTATATTTTTTTCTTTTGAGCTTTTTTTATTGTTATTAAGAACATTTCTTTGGACATTGTGTTCCAAGCCATTCTGTGTTATATCATGTATTAAAATTCTCTTAGCATTTTTAAATTGAAAACATTGATGTCAATTGTTATTTTATTCATCTGTGTGTAAATTTAACATGATTACTTAATTTCCAAAAAATGTTTGGAAAATTTTGTGATTTATAAATAATCTTATATATGAAAAGACTAATTATGAATACATAATCAGAATCTGTCTCAAATATTTTATAGGAAAATATATTATTACTATTAACAAAATAATAAAATTCAAATATAATCCTAAATAAAAAGTTGGATCAAATACAGTGTTGATGATGAATGCCCATGTGCTTGTTTTAAAATATCTGTGTTCTTTTTATAGTCATAATAAAATAAACAAAATACTAAGTAATTTATTTTGATGAATTATTCTAGTTTGTATGTGTATGTGTATGCAGAAAATTTTAAATTGCATTTTTTATACTTACTTAGCCCATTCATATTGCTGTTATCTTTTAAGAATATCAAAGTTCTAAAGAAGGCATAATTTTCCCATTTTTCTAAATTCCTCTCTTACTTGCAAATATCAGTAACACAGACAGTATTTCACAGAGTTACTAACAAAAGTTCTCATTTCAAATTGAACTCCGTCAATGTTTTTTGTATTGGTATTATTAACTATTTTAATTTACTTTTAAATGAAAATTTATTTATGAAAAATATTTTAAAGTGAAAAGCAAGAAAAAGAATGTCCTACAAAAACTGCAACCAGTATTTCATTTATTTTATTCTGCTTGTAATTTTAAACAAATATATTTCCAGTTGATATCATAAAAAATTCAAATATACAGGACTGCCTTCAGGTGTGTTCGGTATATAATGGTTTATCACAATTTAAATTTGTATTCATAATATGTACTAATGAAATATAAAATTATGATGGAGAGAAGTACGAAATTACTAATGTTGTAAATGATATATGGAAGAAATTTTCACAAGGATTAATAGAAATATACTTTTCGCTTGAAATTTTTAGGAAAAGTTACTATGAAGGAAATTTAAATTGTAATAAATCATAATTTGTTTGATGAGTTCCATGTCTGTACTTTATATTTTGAAAGTTTTCATGATAAATACCATCTACCAAGTACAGTAAATTAGAACAAATAAAAAATTGATTTTTGAACCCTTTTGTTTTGGGGGAAGGGGAATTAATTTTCTAAAAATGTTTTCATGACTTAAGTATTCTTTCAAAATAAAATAATGTTAAAGAACTAATGACATCAGTAAAAAATTTACCCAGTGAGGTGGCATTTGGATTCAAATAAAAGACTTCTTGTTTGTAGCTTCATCTAATACCATCCAGACTATTAGTGCTCACTTGTAAGACAGAAATTTAAATGATAGAATATTGTTTAGAAAACCCTAGCCTTTATTTTTTTTCACTTCTTTTTAAAATATGTATGCTGTCTCTTCATTTCCCATATTATATATATACATACATGCATACATATATGTATATATATAAATTGTTTAAGATCAGTAGTTGTGTAGAATTTGAACCAAATCAGTTAGATGAAGATTGTGTGCTCTCCATGTAAATATAAATTATGAGATTAAAGAGAAATATTAAATTTTCATTGTTTAATTTGTATTAAAAATATAAAAGTGTAGTAAAAATAAGTTTGATTTTACAAACAAAATGAATGAAAGAAACATGAAATTTCCTTTATTTGAGTACTTAAATTTCTAAACCTTTTAAATTTTTATTTTGATGCTGTATTTGAGAGATCCTGTCAAGATATTTCAGATCAGGATCCGTGTATGTTAGCAGAAAATTAGTTATAAAATTGCTTGGACATGCATTTTCTCATATACACTATGGAAAATGAAATCCCAAGACTGAGAAGAAATCAGTCTACATGAATGAAATGTAGGCAAAGCATTTGTCTAGGTAACATTCTTATATGATTAATCATTCTGGGTCACAAGTTAAAGTATATGTGACAAGAGCACCACAGTAGTCATCACAGTGTTGAGTACAATCATGCATATGGGCAACTTGTATGGCAATCACTTGTCATGTAAGTTTCATATGTGATTTTGTGGGATGGGGTTCCAAGCCTATTGGACTTGGTCAGTCAAATCAGCAACCGGCTGTACTGGCAGTGTATAATGCTGGATTTGTCCTCAGATCATACCCATACATGCTTAAAGGGAAAAAATTCACGTGATCTTACAGCCCAAGGCTACATGTCGACACTCTATAGAGCATGTTGGTTGATTAAATAAAAGTTGATTTCTTAAGTATTATTTTAAATTTTTCTGCTGAAATAATATCAAAAACATCTTCAATTTCTGAGCCCATTAGTCATCTAAGATTGAACTGATTTTATTTTTGTGATTGATGGATTGGATAAACCTTTAAGTGAGCAACAATATCAAACTTTTATTTGTCAATATCAGATATCATATGGTATCAGATTTCTTGAATCACTGACAATAATCAAAATAATATTTTTAAAAATAAGGAAGTCATAAATAATAATATATGTTGATCGTATACAGCTGAAAAATAATACAAAAAATAAACTTAAGTTTTTGCGATCCATAATGCTTTTTTGGAAGAAGTTAAGATTTTTCAGTTTTTAACCTTTTCGTCATGTCTAGTTTTGGACATAAGATGTGCATAGGTGTGTACATGGGCTGTTCCTTGAGTTTAATGAAGTACACAAAAGTGTATATAATCTCTGAAGTGTAACAAAATGCAAATATAATGTGAATACATAGTAATCTGTTAATGACAATAAATTTCAGCATGGGTCACATTATAAACAACCGAGAATTGAATGATGCTACTTATAATTCACAACAGTGAGATTTTGTAGTACAATAGAATCTCTTTTAACTGACAGCAATTGATTCTGGATAATAGAATATTTATTCCTAGAACTTACTTGTTCATGTTTTGTGATATCATCTATAGAAACTGCAGCATGAAAAGTCCGTTGTTAACGTTTTTGATCTGTCGGCAACAATTAAATAAGTAAGATTGAAAATCATACAGATTATTTTATATTAAAATACATAATATGATTTTATAATTCAGAAAAACAAAATTAAACAATATTTTTAAATTACCAAATTTATTATCACATGAAAGTTGCAAATTTCTTAGTAAGATGGCATAAAACTCCAAGTGTTTGTTGCTCTTAAGATTATTGCCATAATTGGTGTGTATATCAAGTTTTATAACATCATGTATTGATATAGATGAGCATTCCTCATCAAACCTTATGAAGGTATGCAATCTTTCATTAGCTAGTATCCACATAACTTTCTTGTTGTGCATGTGATCTTTATCTCCATCCATCTGTCTCCTATTCCAGTCCATATCCCATTATTTTGTTGTCATTTTTAGAGAGTGAGATAGGATCTACATCCATACAAGCCTGCATTTCCTTTTTAATAACACTAATCTTCTGGATACATAAATAAATCCAAGGTATCAGACACAGGGACTGGATATGTTTTAAAACCAAGAGAATTTTTGTCACTCAACTTGTCATCTACGAACATGATCATAACCATTATTTATACCCAGTGGTGACAGAAAATAATATTCTTTATATCTTTCCAGACAAGAGCCAAGGTGAATATTGTGTTTTTCAGTGTGAATTGTTTCTCAAAGTCTTGGATACTATCTTTAATGTTCAGACATTGATACATCAAAAGGGATTGGTAGTTCATCTTAATATTTTGGATAATTCATTGGTTTCTAGCCATTCTAGGATAATTCATTGGTTTCTAGGTTCTTTTGGATAATTCATTGGTTTTTTAGCCGATTACAATTCTTTTTTTAAGTAACATAAGCCTAAATTTAGATTTTAAATTTAAACTTGCAAAAGCCCCTTTATATTGATATTGCCAATTATTGGCTTGGTCATGAGGGATTTCACTGTATATGATTAATTTTAAACATATAAAAGAAATAACAAAAAGAAGTATGATAAAAACATACCACTTGCAGAATACCGAAAAACTATACTGGATAAACTTCATATGGGAATTTTTTTTTATTAATTTGAGGAGGAAATATATTTTCACAGCAGAGATGTGCAAATAATTGTTTTTTAGCAGACTGATAACTTGTGCACTATTCTCTGTTTTGCATTTTAAAAACTCTCAATCATGAGCATTAGTTGTCAGATATGTTCTTCTGGGGTTGCAAACACTGAATATCATTTTTTAAAGGATTTTTATTGTTTAAAATAAAACGTAATGAAATCCACATATGACAACTATCTAAAAGATTAATTTAAGGATAATGTAAGCCAGAATTATTATTGTAGAATCTATACCAAACTCTTGACCATCATCTGGTTACCTTGTGATTCAAGCTGGCACATGAAAATCTGTCTATAAATCCAAGTAAAAGCTAATCTTGTGATAAAATCATAAATAACAATAATCTATTACTTTGCAGCTACTTATATTGATCATATTCTTATGCACTGAAATTAAATACTTTTTATTCATGACTATATTTAAAAAATTAAAATCATGCATAGTTTTTAAAAAGTCCAAATACCATATTACATCAATAAATTATTGAATAAAAGTTTTATGTTAATATTTTAAATTGCTTTCCCTAATTTAATGGTATACAGTGTAACAAAAATTATTTGCATTGTAATCCAAATGAGTATATGTTCTGTGATATACTATACTAATATACAGATTTTTTGTAAAAATATAAAATATTTTTTTTGTTCAGTTTAATGCATATTATCTTATTTTCTAATAAAAATCTTTATATTAAAAAACTTAAATAGTTATTTTTGTAAAATACTTAAAAACATACTATGTTTAAAATATGATACCAAATATTTTATATAAAAAGTAGTATTCTCTGTTTTTTTGTAATTTTTCAAAAGAGACACATGAAATTGTACTCTTTTATGTTGTAAATATTATATCTGGTTTTTAAATGTTTTTATTGACATTTATTAGAATGTCTGGAATGTTCCTTGAATTTATTGTGTGAAAGAAGTACAAATCTTCAGTGTGATTTACTTTGTACCAAAAAAATTTTCCATGGAAAAAAAAGTTATATTAAAGATTAAAATTTTATTATGTTTTTGTTGATGGTTTTTTAATAAAAAAGATTTATGTCATGATTTAATAGTTACTACTTCAAGTCTTTTATAATGACAGACATTAATCTAACATCTTCACTGCATATATGGGAGGGGGGGCAATTTCTTAATACCAGGTAGAGAAAATTTTATGAGTAGTTTCAGCACTTCAGGTAAAATGTCTTGAAAATGTAAAATTTAACGTTTGATATTTTTACAAGTGGCATTTGTTAACATATTACAAAACAAATTTGCTGACTTAAATTATTGTTTGATACATATTTTTGATCAAAAGTAATGTAATGAGCCTCTTCAAGACAGCCATTGCACTTTCAGATTATTTGGGTCCTTTTTGGGATTGGTTATCTTCAAGAAGTGCTATTCAGTACTAACATGTATTTATATCTTCATTTAAGAAAAGTTTTTATAAAATAATTTATCATAAAGTTTAATAATGCGAAATACTAAGCAATTTTCTTTACAAATTTTACATAACGATTAATAAAAGCATAAGGCACCTTTTGTAATAATTTACAAATAATTATTTATTGCAATTATCCATATTTAATAATTGATTTCATGTACTCTGAAGGTTTTGAAAGTAATTTCATCAGGACATTTTCATGATGCCCTCTATTGAGGAAAATGAGTTACATATTTTGGATTTGAAATTTTTTGTTTAAATTCTATCATTTAAATCATTCAGTGCTCATCTCTGGAAACACTGTTTTATTTCATTTTGCAGAGACTTGTCCCCCTTTTAATGTTTGTAATTTTCAGCATATTTTAACTTCTTTATCATATTTTAGAAGTGTAATTTTTCTATTTCAATCTACACACGTTTTATTCATACCTTTTTAGTAATTTCTAACATACTCATTTTAACTTGTTTCTTATATTTTCTGACCATATGTACAATTATTATTTAATTTTAGATATAATTTTTTTTCTTCTTTTGTACTTCTTAATGTTTGTAATTTTCAACTTACTTGCTTATATATTATAAAGAGAATTAATCAAACACACACCTTTTAAAATATTCCTTATTTAACTGTAAACTTCCTGTCATTATCTTGGGGAAGCCTTTCAGTTTCCAACATATTCTGAATTTTAATGTATTTCTTATATCTTCTCTTCATAATGACGTTTTCTGTAATTGTTGAGTGATTGATTTTAATTAATTTACTTAATTTTACACAGATTTTTGTTCTCATAATTTTTTAGTAATTTTAACTTATTTCATACATTTTCTGAGCACATATGTGATCTTAATTTAATTTTTAATGTTTATAAATTTCAACATATTCTAATTTTTAACTTATTTATTATATTTTATGAGTGTAACTTTTCTTTCTTTTTAACTTATCTATTATATTTTATTAGTGTAAATATATACTTTTTGTGTATCATACTATTTAATTTTAATTAAAACTGACATTTTTCCTTTCTATTTAGTCCAAAGGACTATTGTTTTCATTTTGTGATTTTGCATTGGAAATATTAAAAGTCTGAATCACTTTTCAAACTGTTGCCACCAAATATTGCAACTCTGTATTATATTTAAAGAAATTAAATAATGAAGATTCTGCATTAATGTATGTATATTTCTCCAAATGGATAAAACAACGGCACCTAGAGCCATCCAATTTTGAATAACGTACGTTTCAACCTAAGCCCAATTTGGAATTTGTTTTATCTATTTCATATTTTGTAAAACTTTATCAAATTTTTGATGAACAAACTCAAATGATTTAAAAGCGAGCAATGGCAATACTCTACGGGGGAAAAAAAACCTTTTTATCTCCAGCGCACAAGGAACTGTGTATTAGAAATTCTAAAGAAAGACTCATTTTAAAAATTTTTGCGATATTGCTCTTGAACTGAATTTTGTGGTTTAAGTGCGAAGAACATGATATTTAATGAATAAAGGTAACACACAAAATGTTAAAAAAAAAAAAGCCCCTTTGGACATAATTTAAAATCTAAAACCTTTCAGATTTTTTTTTTATTTAACTTTTTTAGTTTGCAACATACTTTGAATTTTAACTTATGTGTTATACTTTTCAATTGCAATAATGCTTATGCTATTTCACATGATTTTTTCACATGTTTACATTTTTTAAACATACCAAGATTTTTAAGTGAAACCTTTTATTTTACCACTGTTAATGATTATTCATAAGTTATATAATGAATAGTCCATACTTAGTTTATATTTTATAGTTCTATATTTCAATTTACTTCTACAATTTTTCATTCTGTAATAGTCTTACCATTACTAATTCTAGAATTTCATATCATTATTTATTCATTTGCATTTTTAACCTTTATTTCTGCGTATTCAGTTATTTCCTTACAATATTTAATATCATTTATATTTGAATACATGTTTTCAAGCTCTTTGATTTTACCCATGTTTAGTTTAAAAGCTTGATTACCTTCACACCAGTGTGATGTATTCTGAATTTTTAGAATGAAGTCTCAACTTCCATTCCTAACTTTAGAACCATATGGACTGTTTCATGCACTCGTACACAAATTTTTTCATACTTCTTCTAACATTTAATACCTCTTAATTCAATACTTTTTGTTAATTTTTTCAGTTACTTTTACATTTTAGGTCAACAAACTATGCTAATTTTAGCTTACTATGTTTGTCCTGTGCTAAGTAAATATGGCTATCTGCTTTTGATAACTTTTAACAGGAACTAGATTGAAAATTTGCTTTAAAATTTTTAATTAATAGCTATCTGTAGCAATGTTTGCATAGTCTCTCAAAAGTCTTTGATTAAGGATATCTTAGGTAATTTTAATCACCTTTTGCTTGACGAATTCAGCAATAAAAAGTACTCAACCTGCCCTCTCCCTGCAGGGCCTACATAAAAATTAAATTTTTCCAGATTTATATTAACAAATGTCACATGATAATTATTACTGTAATCTGAAAGCCATTTATAAAAAGGAGTCATGTGTCTTCTGTAATCTTTTTAAACATCTTGTATACACAAATGAAATAATGTACAGAAGCCAATATTCCCCAAGGCATTTTAAAAGCTATAGTACAGAAGGATAAACAGTGCAAATGGAGAAGAAATTGTGAAATTAATTAAATGCATGATGCTGCATAAAAGAGGAATTTTAGAGTTGCGTGCATCTAATGCTTTATTTGTATTTGAATTATTGTTGTATTTTTTACGTATTTCACAGTGTTCACAAATGTACATTGTGGTATCAGCTTTTAGTCCCCTTTGTTGTTAAGATTTAATCAGAAACATAGGTGGACCTTTAACTTTTAGATTTTAAACTATTCTTGAACTTTTAATGCATATTAATCCAGATTCTGAAATATAATCAACAACCATATTATGGACATCAAGCTGCAATCTAACTGGATAATTTCTATTCCTTGAAGAAGTAAACAGACCAAATACATATCCACTATTTCTTTTTAGTTCTACATAATTTTTTATAACACAAGCTACCACTGACTTTTGTTTCCCCTTAATGTATAACATGTTTTCCACTAGAATAAGATACTGATTTAATTACCCATTCTTTTCTTTTAGCTAAATTTCACTTCCAAATTGTTTTGTACAAGTTTCTGAACATGAATTTCAGATTTGTAGTTGTTTCCATTATTTATTCACTGCACTGTGGTTTTGCATGATCGTGATCAAAAAAAGTCCTCACTTCCGGCTGGATTCTGCAGCTGCATAATGTAAATGCTTGTAAGGTCTCTGAATGCTTTTCAGAATTAATTGATATTCCCTTAAACCAGTGTTTTTCAAAGCCTTTTGGTTCACCAACCACTTTAAAAAACTGAACGTTTCAATGCTCCTTAAGGTTTCATACTTATTGGATATAAATATGTATAAAAATTAAAATAATAATGGTGAGTGTTTGATTATTTTTATATTAATGAAATTAACAATAAATGCATAATTATTTTGAGTAACAAAAAGTACAAGAACACTAACAAACCTGTGAAGAAAAATAATAAGTTTAATGCAGAATAATGAATTTCTATCAATTTTTCAATATTCTGCTCATTTTAGTTAACATTTTCAAATCTCTGTGATTAGTTACCCGCAGTCAGTTTCATTTTTCAGCTATTGGAATTGTTATTGCACAGAACCCACTTCCTACTGGAGAAGATAAAAAGACTATGAGAAATTTCTGTACAATATTCCACACACCATGATAAAATTCAAATATCTGCTTCTGAGATATCCTAATCTATATTTAAGTAAAAAAAAAAAAAAAGCCTCCTTCCTCTACAACTTATTTGCAGTTTTTACTTTTTACTACAAATTTCATCACTATACTTCATTTTAACTATCACACAATAAATCTGTACATAATTTTTTAAGTGTTTCTATCCTGTATTATGTACTAATGGCAGATATTTACAGCCCACAAATGGCTAAATAGCTAAGACACTTTGGATTTCATTCACAGTGAAAAGAGTGTAATGCATGAGTTTTCTGTGGTATGAATATAAGCCAGTTTCCCTTAAAAAATTCACAATTACGGCATAGTACCTAAAGCAGACAGAACATGCATGCTCTGTGAGAGTCAAATAATCATATCCACCAAAACTTAATTTATACATCAAGTGAAAAAGTTTTTATTCATTATTAAATCATAATCCAAATATCTGCATTCCATAAAAGATGCTTTCTTACAAGCAGATACAAGCATTATAAAGTTTTGAATACTAATCAGAATTAACTAATTTTTATAGGCCATGACAATTCTAACAACAAAGTAAAGGGTAGTAGTGATGATACATCAATTTCAAATAAGAGCATATCAGTTTTGTTGTTTTATGTTACCCCCTCCAAAAAAATACAATTACTGATGTAAGGAGAATTGGAGCCTGTAAGAATATTTATACTGTTCACTCAGATTTCAAGCACAACTACCATCAGAGGTAAATTATGTATCAACTAATATTTCTGAAATATTAATAATGGGTTTCCAGTGGAAGTTCAAAAGAAATATATCTTCAAACAAAAAAAGACAGGATTTCATAATTTAGTTACAACATGCACAAATGTTTAATAACCAGTGATTTTACAACAAAACTCAGTAACATAATCATTAAGCTTAAATGACTCTCAAGTCATTATCATAATTTTAATCTTCGGATTATGGTAACTTGGCGGTTTTTTGGCGAAAACCCTGCTACAGCAACCTGCGAGTTTTTTTTTTGGTAAAAGTTTACAATTGGGTGCCCCTTGTTATTTGGCGATTCTGTTTTGATGCCAAGATCGGCGCCAATACGACACAATTTCAAGATGGCCGCTACAGAAAACCAAAACAAGAAGTCAAAGAATTTCACAAACTCCGTATCCATGTACACATCGACCTATTTTCACTTAAAAAAAACATCAGAGAATTGCACAAACTTAGTCATTGCACATTTTGACTTTGTCTATGTGCACACCGATTTATTTTCAATCAAATAAATCAAGAAGCTAAAACCATGTTAAAACTCTCATGGTAACCAGAAATGGGGTTTCATCGCCAAAACTGAACAAAATTTTTCACCAAAAAACAAGGGGCACCCAATTCTACACTAGAGCCTTTTTTTTTTTTGGACGCCATTTTGTTTTCAGGAAGTAAAAGCATGTTTTTTTTTTTTTAACCCAACATTTTTTCCAGCAATCTGCTAGCCAAATTAAGCTTATGCTAGAATTTTTATGGAACAAAAGTGCTTAATCATGACGAAGATTAGGTGTGAAACTTGGATGTAATTGGCATCACTTTTTTTTATGTAACAGGCTAATTTTCTTGATGTAACTGGCATTATTTTAGAATTAATTTTGTTTTAAAGAGTAAGTTCGTAATAAAATTCTAAGGAGAAAGTAGATTGGTAATCTGTTCATTCTCAACATTGTGCTGATGCATGGACGTGTTGCTTAAAGGTCAGTGAATTTGTTAATATTGACTTTATTGATTTAAGATTTTATTAAAATGGAAAATGTTATTAAAAGAATACCTGTCAGAGAAAGGCTCACACAGCGTTTCAATTCGTTAACAGCGTCTTTAAATGAAACAGATTTAAAACTTCACGAAATTGAAATTAAATTGTTTTTAAAGTTGCGGTTAATCTTCGGATTATGCTAACTTGGCGGTTTTTTGGCAAAAATTTGGCGAGCAACCTTGCTACAGCAACCTGCTAGTTTTTTTGGGGGGACGCCATTTTGTTTTCACGAAGTAAAGGTTTTTTTTTTTCTAGCCGAATTACGTTTATGCTAGAATTTTTATGGAATAAAAGTGCTTAATCATGACGAAGATTAGGTGCGAAATTGTTTCCAAGTGCTTATTAGCTAAAGTCACGATCGGAATTTTCCGGAAAGTAGTGGAACAAACGCGCACAGAAATTTGTTTTTACAGGGCAAATTTTGTGAATCTTTGAAGTCGGTAAAAAAGGACATATATGAAATTACCTGATCGTTAAAAAGTATGTATACTATGCAAGCATTTATATGTTCAGCTTGCATATACCCTTTTCAAGGATGAACATTTGCACGTATAAAATAAATAAAATATGCAAGAAATTACATTAATTTTCTTTTCCCTCTAAATTATCCATTATGAATTTATAGGGCAAACATTAAAAATGGTTGCAAATACTCAGCGTCAAATATTTAACTTATTTCCATGCAGGTTTACTTATACTGAAATTATTGCAAAATGCTACAAACGCATAATGCACAAAATGACTAATAAAAATTAAAATATAAATAAATTAAAAAACACTAATTAAAAAAAATAAACATATACATTAAATTAATAAAATTTAGCTTAAAATCTTAGTTATGCCTTACCAAAATGTCGCCAAACTATCTGTTACCATATTCCAAAGATTAGCCCAGAATTCAATGACATAATCACTAAGCTTAAATGACTCTTAAGTCATTATCATAATTTTCACCAATACAGGCATTTTCATATTTTATATTTATGCCTGAAATCAATCTTACACTTATGTATTAGCCTACAATATGTTTATTCTTTTCCTTAAACCCTAAAATGTTCAAAAACTCATTTATTTTGCTGCAATCGATTTCAGACTGTGATTAATATCCTACAGATACAAATCTTTTAACAAAGCATATTTACATACTTTTCTGTTATTCAGACCAGTTATATATGGATGCATGTATGTTTTACACATGTGTGTGTGTACACATGCATTTGCACGCACATACATAATTCTGAATTCAGTTCCAATAACAGAAAAGTACCCATTTTTTTAAATTCCAGCAAAAGGGATCTGTCTTTACTTACATACATCAAAATGTGTCCTATTTATTGTTATACATATAAAAGATAGTAAAAATTTATTTATGATTAGATTATATGATAGATAATATGTACAAATTGTTTACATAAAAGCACATTAAGTTTTTTACTCTTTATAAATTTAATATTAATATATGGAACAGAACCATGCTGATATCAAATTTCCAACTAAGCAAAAATTAATTTTAAATTATGATTTTAATAATAATAATAATAATTTTCTAAAAAATCAATGTTAAACTACAGTTGAATTTGGGCCAGGTTAAAAATTTAATATTAATTAAATCTATATTAAACTAAACATTAAAAAATATTAATTTTTTATCCACATTCCTTATAGCCTTAAAAATTAAGAGATAAGTAAATTTTAATTCAATTCTTGAATATATCAATGAACGAGTATGTTATTACAAGGCTAATCACACAATTATAAATCTGTCTGACTGATATTTGCTGCAAATGCTAATAACAAAATATCAATATACTATTCATTCACACTGTATGGTTATGTCAGATATTTTTATTGAGTGCAATATAGACTGTAATCATAGCTTTTTATTTTCCAGCAGTCAACTATTCCATTCAGGGTAGTACTCTTTATAATCATACTCCCTGAAAGGCACATCATAAGTTAGAAGTCCATAAAATTTAGCTTTTTGAATAGCAACTTGTAATTCAAATAATTTTTTTTGGCAAATATGAATCTTCCTTGTATCGTATATTTCACCAGTATAAGGGTTAATAAACTGTTTGAGAAGTTCCACATTTGTATAATGAAGAACCAAATATTCATCCCTACATATGGGGCAAGGACTGCCAGTTGTTATTACACCTCCTCTAATACAAGTTTTGCGAGTTTTCCTCGGAGTAAATTGACCCTTAAAATTACGCCGATATTTTACCCATACAGGTTCATCCCCGTACGTAGTTTTGTACGCTTTACTTTTCATATAACGAATACTAGTTTCAGGAGAAATAATTTTAGTTCTGTCTTTTGATGGATCGATTGCGGGCTTCTTTTCTTGATCATTCTCTTCGTCAACAACTTCAGCACTTTCTGAAAACAATTGAGGCCAAATCTTTATTGATCGCTTTGGCATTAAGATTTTAGGAGCAACTGGTAACAAATAACGAACATTCTGAGCTGAAATTGTATAATCTGAACGTGACAAAATAGCAGAAGTCATAAATTTGCTATTAGTTTCTTTATACTCACAAAATTTATGCAGAAGACGTTTTGAAATTTTTTGAAAAATTAAACTTGACTGCATGATTAAATTTCTATCTACGTCGAACAGATAAAATCAATAAACTTAAATTTGTTCAACTTAAAATAAACAAAATACGGTGTACAATTATAATTATCAAACTTCAGCATTATTTCACTTCAGTTCTCCTCATAACGTCTGCGGATCCAGCAGACTATTTATTTATTATCTTAAAATGTTACCAATGCAAATTCAAAACATATCATTAATTACATTATTTAGTTAATTTTTCGTTTTTAAACAATTATTATTATATAAAAGACTAAAATTTTAATTTCGTATGCAATTCACTTAGTAAATATATGAAACAATCAGTACTATTAGTTCTCAACCCATTTCAACACTTAGTTTCTCCCTGTGAGTGAGGGTAATTGTTTATGGTATATCATTTTTGTTTCTGGTTTCGTAAATTATTTCGTAGTTAAGGTAAAAACAGCGATCTTATTTCCTACATTATATGGATCTAGATTCTGACAAATTTCTGAGACGGGCTTACAAAAGAATTAATGAAGCTAAAGCTAGAGCTAGACCCGGTAAGCATGTTGTATATTATTTTAACTTATATAGTAATTACGCAATTCTAAAACTTTTTTCCAACTTGCGATTCTCGAAATATTTCGTAGATTTACTTCATCTGGGGTGTTTTCTTTATTTAAAAAATAGAACCATTTTAATAGCATAATAAAGGCCTAATTTTGTTTATTAAGTTATTCGCATGGATTACTCTTTAAACTATCATCAAAGAAATAATGATATATACTGTTTCACAATATATTATAATTTTTTTCTTATGATTACATAAGTTAAAAGATGGTATTTATTTGGATAACTATGCATTAAATTTGTATTTTAAAAATGAAATCAATTTTGATGTACTGTTATTGTACAATTTAACAATTAAGCAAACTGAAATTACTTTTGGATGGAATCAGTATGGATTTTTTTTCCCCAGTGTTAAAGAAATTATTCAAAACAACTGTAATGAAGATTGGAAGTTTAAAGCTATATTATGAGAATAAATATTTGAGGAAGCCAGCAAAAGTTAAATAAAAAAACTTTCCATGTCACTTTGCTTTTTTAAAAAAACTTAATCCATCATCTTATCATGTCGGCTCAAAGCTGACATTTGTTTGAAGCATTGTTTCCCCAATTAAATTAAAGCTGATTACTTGCAAAATTTTTAAAACTGTATTTAAAACTTTACCTCTCTCCCATAATTAGCATGATTATTCCCTCCCTTTTTTTTTTCCCCCTAAGCAGAAGCAGGGAAAATTTCAATAATGCTTCTAATGTCGGCACATGGACACGTATCTGCAGAAAGGAATCTTCGTTTAAAAAAGAATTGAAAACTAACAATTTAAAAGATTATCATATGTATCTTATATATCTCAATGCATGACACACAGGGCTGGTGTTAGGCATTTTTGTACTTGATCCAGTCTCTGTGGGCCCGAAATTCTGCTCCCAGTGCCAATTCTAAAATTAATTATTACAATTAATTATTTAAATTATAATTAATTATTTACATTTTATGTTGTAATACTTACACATTTTATGCCGTTACATAACCTTCCTGACACGCTCCGCGAAAACATAACCAAAATGGCATCAAAGAAGGAAGGAATTTTCTTGAAAAGGGCATTAAAATTACAAACGATACCATGTACACACCATTCCGTTTTAACTTAAAAAAAAACAGGTTAATTCCCAGTGAACGGTACGCTCCTTGTCCGCCATCTTGTTTTTGGCGACTATTGGCGAAACACGACTCTGCGAAGCACACGCCAAGTACCTAAGCCTAACACGCAGCGGGACACCGACCGTTCGCCATCGCAACATCGGAAAACGTGACGCCGACGATGTTCCGATGGCGAGCGATTGATGTATCTTCGTGTTAGACCTAGAAACTCAGCGTGAACTCTATGGAGTCGTGCTCCGAAAATAGTCACCAAAAACAAGAAAATACGAATAAAATTAAAAACAAATACTAATTAAGACATTTAAATACTATAAAATTTATTTTCCCGTGCAACGCACGCAGATGATTTTTGAAGAGAAAGCTATGTCAAAAAAAAAATGCATACATTTATGCAGATTTTTCATTTTTTAAAATTTAATGCAGAGCGATAACATTTAGTGGCAACAATTTGAAAAGTGATACGCCGTTTTTGTGTTTCCGACGCAAAATCGCAAAACGAAAGTAATAGTCCTTCGGGACTAAATCCCTTTGGACTAACAACTTATCACCTCTGGTGCTTTAGTGGCTTATTAGAACCTTAAAGTATGTTAACTGTATTACAACTCCAGGAGCTCTACACGAAGCTACGACACTAACTGTGTCAGACAGACAGAGCATAACTAACTTTCAAAAACCCTGCCAACATCAGGCATTCAGGTCTGTTCTGATGGGCAGGTCTCTCTCTAGGCGAGCAACAGTAGTGACAACAGCCAGTCTTCTATTATGAATTTTACTTCTCATTTTAACCTATGCCATTTGATATAAAATCGGCCTGCTATTTACAAAATCTCTAGACTGAGCAAGTACTTAACGAAATGAGACATAAAAGAAAAAAATCAACTTAAAACTAACCATTGATAAAATGTAAATAAAATGTCACTAATCTTCTTGAAAATATGTCCAACTATTATAAGTGTAACATGTTTAATACTTATTTGACACATTTACAAAGATGATTTTATTCTCGAATTTATTTAGGCTTTAATTGAATTTATGTAGTTCTGATTTGCTAATAGGGCCTTAATCTTTTTTCTTTAATGGTCCTTAAAAGTCCTTAATCGTACTTAATTTTCATGTGCAGAAATGTGTATGAACCCTGAAAACACAAAATGTTCTGATTAATGGAATATAAGAAGAAATGCTAAATGAAGATCATATAACTCTGGTTCTCAATCAGAGAAGATGCTGTCAGCCTTATATTTGCCTGTTAGGTATTTAATTGTAATTTATGAACCTAAAAAACTACTTTTATTCAAATTTTGGTGTTTATCAAAGTTTTGTATGCTTTTTATTTATAAAACGCATTAAAAAGTAATTGGAATTTAAATAAATGTATATATATATATATTGAGTTTGGAAAAGGAGCGGTGGGAATGTCTAGCAGTCATGCATGGGACAAAAAACATTGAGAACCTCTGGTCTAACTGAAATCTTAATCTGATTTCTATGACAATGCTTTAATTATCAACTAATTAGCAGAACATTAAATATCTGTAGTATGATTTTAAATTCGGAACACATTTCAATTTCACATACGATTCAGAAAAAATCTTTCCGCTCTAGTGCAGAATTGGGTGCTCCTTTGATTGATGACAAATTTGTTCAATTTTGGTGATAAGTAATTTTGTTTTTACTTTATATGACGTCATCATTGTGATATTTTAATTGGAAATAGATCGATGCGTACATGGACAAAGTCAAGGCAGTGCGCAATGCCACGTTTGTGCAATTCACTGATTTTTTTTTCCTAAGTGAAAATGGATCTATGTGTACATGGACACTGAGTTTGTGCAATTCTTTGACATGCTATTTTAGTTTTGTGTTGTGGCCATCTTGAAATTGTGCCTTGTTGGTGCCAATCTTGACGTTAAACAAAAGATTCGCTTAAAAAAAGGGGAGGGCACCCAGTTGTAAACTTAGAACTCGGTATCCATGTACGCATTGATAAAATAACAAGTCAAAGAATTGCACAAACTCGGTATCCATGTGCACATTGACCTGTTTTTACTGAAAAAAAATCCCAGAATTGCACAAACTAGGCATTGTGCACTCCCTTGACTTTATCCATGTACACATTAATTTATATTCACTTAAAAAGTCAAAGGAGCAGACAACAAAAAATATATAATCTCAATAAACTACATTTTAAATCAAGCAATGAAATAACATAAAAAAGGAAATATCCACTTACCTTATTTACAAATTTCGTGTCTTCAGTCAAATAAAATTTCTTAACAACATCCAAAAACTTACTAAAATTATCTGATCTAGAATCTGTATACGGGCAGTCACCACATAAATTCACAAAATAAGAGTAAAAAATATCCTCCATAACACCTGTATCCTCCGACGTTCGAGCATATGCATTTCCTTCCATCAAACAGGACACTTATAGTGGCTACTATGTAAACCTTCATTTACACACCAGTCAGTTAAGGTTTTTTCCCTTTTGCACCAAATTGTACAGAAACTTTAAATTAATCTTACCACATTCAGCTATTTTACTGTGTAAATCATAAAATAAGCAACGCACTTTCTAACCAACATCCAACACTTACAAGTCCGATCAGTCAAATTCACTGCATTCATGCAACCAATTATGTCATAATAGGGTTTCTATAACATTCAACTACTCAGGTTACCATAAAAGAAACAACTACTTGGCAATAAAGGAAACAACATAGCAATAATCCAAGCTGCACCCTTCAATATACTCTAACCTAAACCAGTTCTTTGAATCTATTTATAACAGTCAAGCAGTGTATCCATTATTGCTGAACGACGATGATAGATATTTGCCAGGTCTTGAAGTTGTACACACTTCAAAAGAAGGCAGATACCAAAATTGACATCGACTGCATTCAGTTCATGAAGATACAGTAAAACCCTGACTATCTGGCATTCAACTAATCGGGATACTTTTGCATCTTTTTTTCCATGAAATTAAATAAGAAATTTGCAGCTTCTATAAAACACAAATAGGCATATGATTCAAATCAAACAAAAAACTTGCCAAACAATGCAATTTAATTGCAGTAAGTGATATAACACTTTGTTTCTTCTTAAAACTGATTAATTCCCAGTAAGTCAGCTTAAGTTGTGTAAAAACTAATATTAAGATAATTGCTATTTACCTGATTTTTAATTGGATTTTGAAAAACTTGTTAAATGGGGAACTTGTCTTCAACGGAAAAGGATGCAGTAGACTGGCATCAAGAAATGTCTGACACTTAGTGAAAATTGATAAATACTGTCTGCACGATGTGAAAAATGATACGGGCTAATTTAAGTTTTAGTATGTTAATTATGTAACTAAATAGAGAGTGATTTCTTTCTTCAAACTACTGCTGGAATGACTGGAGCAAGTTTGGTGATATCTTTGCCAGTTTTCATTTCTGACAGAGTTTCATGATTGAATATGAATTTTTGCTTTGTTGTTTATGTGTGAAATGTCCTTTTTTCTGTCAAAATCTTGTATAATTGAAATGTAAGCATTTGATTTTCAAGTTGATAACAAATAAAATGATACTTTTTGTAATTTTAGACTGAAATTTTTTCTTCCTTTCATTTGGCTTTTCTTTTATGAATTGTAATTTATGCATTCAGTTATCCAGAAGTTTTGCATAACTGTAATTCGACATTGCGCAAGCTTTATGGCTAGTTGAACTTCTGCCGTATTTGTGTACCCAGAGCATCAGAATGCCTGAAGCCTGGAAGAAGGTAGTCCCATGTATAAGTTTTTGGGATTTTTCTAACAC
>KK113338.1:382642-432114 GCA_000611955.2 Stegodyphus mimosarum | reverse complement strand
TGTATACTGAATATCTGTGTAAAATAACTCAAGCTGTCTTGCACATAAAATATCTTATGTATATGTGTACAAAATCTCACAATAATGAAAACCTGTTATTATTTCTAATGTAACTGCAAAAACAATTAAAAACTATTTAATTCTAACTGATCTGTTTTGACAATAAGAATTATAATATTGTATTCGATTATTTTTTTTAGAATTGAATGACAAAGATGGAAATGGATGGTCAAAACTGAATTATGCTGGAACTTTTGAGCTTAATTTAAAGTCTGTTAAGGATAATGTGGAACGCATCAATGTGAAAGATGTACCTCCAGATGTTTTCATTGAAAAGTATGAAAAATTATACAAACCAGTTGTAATTACTGGATGCACGGATCATTGGAAAGCTCGTTATAAATGGACCTTACAGGTAATAAAATATCATTTGCATAGTATATAATTTTAAGTTAATGTTATATGAATTTGTTAGCTGTGTAGTTCATTTCTCTCTGCCTTCCTCTCCCACAAACCAGATACTTGCTGTGGTCTATAACTTCAAAATAGGTACTTCAGAGTCATTTCCTGCCTTAACTAGCCTTTAAACCATGGAATGACATCTGCAATCATATAATTTTTTCCCTCCTTCATTTCTGTTTAGATTTTAATTTCTAAAAGATTTACTCCAATCTATAAAGGCTCCTGAACTCCAATCTATAAATCTAACAAGTATTGGAAAAAGTTTTATTTCCTTGTGGTTGGACACATCAGTTAAGACTGAATCCTTCCAAATCATTGTACAAAGCTCTTAAAGCGTAAAGCATGAAAGCATTTAGTATTATTGCTTTGCGCACATGTAAATTTAAGCTCAAATACCACTTGAAGCAGCTTGGACATACAATCCATAGACCTGAAGCTATGGTTCTGGCGAATAGTATGGTATGCAAAAGTACCTTCCAGTGCAGCTTAATTCTTCTTCCTTATCACCCATTTTTCCTGTTTGAAGAAATTCCTGATTGATCAGCTAGATGCAGCAGCAGAGATTGACATTTTGTATTTATTACTATTTATATGAAGTTTAATATATATACTTTCATCATGGCTTATTGAAAATTTTGAAGAACGTGTATTAGACCTTACAACAGAATCGCTTTTAGTTTTTTAATAGGCATTTCTTCTGTAGGTTTTTGTTAAATGCACACTTCCCTCCCTTTTTTTAACAAACTATAAAAAAATCAATGGTACAAATAATAATAATAAATAATAAATTAAACTGCTGTAAAATATATCCTTAGCATGTATGTAATGCATCATTGATAATTAAAAAATATGTGTCATTGTCAAGCGGAAAACATAATTACACATCATTGTTTCATCAGATTTTTTAAATCTTTTTAAAACTTATGCAAACTCAAAAGGGAGTAAAAATTTTACGATCTAAAACTGTTAAAAGGAAGAAGATTTTAGATGGATATATCTAATGAAATTTGTGCAGATGACAAAAGATTTATTTTTAGATGTGGTGTAATAATGTGTAAGGGGATGATAAGCACTAACTTTTGTAATAGATCATTGAACACATATGAAATGCACTGTTGATTAAAAAATGTATGTATATATTATAAATTCAAATCACAGTTGAATTTAATATATCAATTAAAAGTTGCAGTGCTGTCTGTAAGTGAAAGTCTGAACTGCAACTGTGAGCAAAAATTTCATATGTGTTGGGGGGAGGAAGAGAAATGCAGGAACGAGGAATAGAACTCCCCCACTTCAATTTTTCGAAGATAAATGCTAGATGGAGAATCTTCTGTTATGCGGCCGGTATGGCATGTATCTCTTAACTTATGCTTGCATTCTCAGTTTGCAGTCTATACTATTTAAAACAAATATATGCATTGTAGCTTTTACGTTCCCACTTTGATTTTTGGAACGAATGCTATAAATTTGAGACCAAAAAATGAGGACAGGGACTAAACATTTGGGGCTGTCCTAGGAAATTCAGGATGTGTGGTCATCGTATAATAAGAGGCACACAAATGTGAGAAACAATAGTTTGTTGTAATTGACTTCTACTATGTTTTAATGATTCAAAATTAGGACCCATATTTTCCTGATATGAAGTTTACATTGTTCTTACTAAGTTTTCTGGTAGGAAGCATTAAAAATCAAAGTAAAATTTCAAGAACACTCTTAGAATTGTTAAGATAATTGTATGTTTTATAAGTCTGAAAAATATAAATTATTCCGCCTTCATTGTGCCATATATTAAATGTAACTTTGTGCAAATGATATTAGAAATTGATCTGTTGTCATTGCAGTGCCTGTCATATCTAAATTAAGTAATTTTCATTAAAAAGACAGTTATAAAGAAAATTTTTATTTCTTGATTTAGTCAATAAACTGTGTTCATAATGATGAACTTAATGTAATGATATTCCAAAAAGGTACTAAGAGCTAAAGTCTGATGCTTTATTGTTTCATATTATCATTAAAAATATATAACTGTATGAGGTAATTTACCTAGTACAGAAAATGTTAAAAAATTAATAAAAAGAGTGTCATATAAAAGTGTGTACTTATATGAATTCATATAAATGTTTAATTCAGAAAAGAAAGAAAAACCAATGATCATCTTGTTGCAGCTGCCTTTTAAAGGTTCTAAAAATTTAAGATAAAACATTACTGCTTGAAATACTGTTTGGGTAAAGGCTATTTCAAATAAAAAGACTTTAAAAAGAAGCCATTGGTTTGTACATCATTAATGACAATAATCGTAGCTGCTGCACAACTATCAGTACCGAATAACTTCAGATTTATTATTTCATAACTGCTATATTATTCCTCATAGTTAAGCATTGCTAAGCTCCGAAAACATTTTTTTTTTTTTTTTTTTTTTTTTTTGCCTTAAAGGGAAGTGGGAAATCGTCCAGTTCATAAATTGAACAGTTAAAATGGAATGACTGTAATGTGAAATAAAGAAACCAAGTAACCAACTTATTTGCTTTAAAGTCTTAAAATGAAAACTAAATCCCACATAAAGGCTACATCTTAGAATATTACAAAAGCCTAGAGATTAGGAGTTTTTGCATAATTTACTATGAGCATAATTCTGTTAGATTCTAATGAATAATGACCTAAACTTTAGAACATTCAGGGAAGGAAGATTTATTACAAGTGAAAAATTCAAAGATTCTGTTTCCATCTTAATGGATGAATTAACTCAGTTAATAGAAGTTTATTCCAAACTGTTATGACTAGTTACATATATATCCATATCTTAAGTTAATAAGTAACACATCTCTTTGCTTTGCGTGTAATTTCGTGACTTGTTTGCTTTGCATGCAATTTTGTGACTCAAATACAGTGCATACATTTAAAATCTGACAAAAGAGAAGCCATGCATGTGTGTTATTCATCAAGAAAATCCTGAAAAACACATTCAACTAGATATTTCAGTTACCAAGCATGGAACTGGAGTCGAACTACCATTTTTTCATGGCTTTAGCTGTTCAGCGATTGATCAGCCTAAAGAAGAGTGATTTGAGGCTCATCAGCATAAAGCATTTCTTCAGTATTAGTGTTAATTTTTAATTTGTTTTAATTAACTAAGTTTTATGGATGAACTTAGATTTAATGTGCAGTTTACGAAAAAGAGTTTATGATGGCAAAAGGAAGAGACTTTTGTGAGATTTTGTTGAAACACATAAAATGCATATATTATGTGTTGTTACAGACTTGGAACGTGAGTTTTGATTAATGTTTTTTCAATGAAGGAATGATAAATTTAATTTACATTATGAATCACATATTTATTAAAAACCTTAGTTCTTATCACTGAGCTAATCTATTATATTAAAATCTGTGCGCATCTCTGTCTATATGTTTGTTTCATATAATATCTTTCAATATCATCTTCTCTTGAACCACTCACTTCTGGGCTTAGCGAAACACACCAATTGGATTCCAAAAATTCCTGGTAAGCCATTTGGACCATTCCCATCTTTGTACGACTTTTAAGTAGTCAAGATATTAATTAAAAGCCCTTTTCCAAATGATAAATTCAGTGCGAATTTTTCAATTCCTATGTTGGGTTTTTCCCTATTAAAGGGATTTGGTTACACACCAGTTTCTTTTTTCACAAATATCTATGGAACATCGCTTAGTTAAAGTTCGTGACACATATCCCCTGATTCCAAAAATATGTCGGAATCCATTGATATCATTCTCATCTTTGTACGACTTTAATCAGCTGAGATATTAATTAAAATCTCTGAAAACACTAATTTGAATGAGACTGAACATCCACTTTAGGCATTTTTTCTTAGGTTTTCCCGTATGGCTTCATGTTTCGAAAGACGTAGTGATCTGGCACTGTCCCAAAGTGTTAAAACCTATATACCACATTAGGGATTTTTATTTTTAGAATTTTTTGAGCAGTGAATTGTTGTAGTTTAGAAAGTTATTTATCATTTGATTTTTTTACCAGCAATTTCTTAATCAATAAGTTTTTGTGATCAAAACTTTATTTTGAAGTCTGATTAAAAGATAAAGTTTTACATTAAATTTAAATAATGATGTCATACATTATGGGCTCATCTCGCCCATTTGGTGGGCTTACCCAGTAGATTTTAAAAAATATTTTCTGTTTTTCTTTCTAATATCAAACATCTCTACAAATTTAACACGGGAACTCTTTTAGACACGAATAATTAATAAAGCAGGCGCAGCCCGCTCAACTGGCAGTTTTGCCTGCTAGTAATTTCATAATGTATGACAGAAGTTTGAAGAACAATAATTGGTAATAAGAGGCACACAAATGCGAGAAGTAATATTTGTTTTAATTGACTTCTGTGTTTTAATGATTCAAAATTAGGACCCTGAAAGGAATCCAAAAATAGAATTTTGGGTATTTTAATGTTGATCTGTTTCACTACATTTGTTATTAGTGAATGCAATTTAAAAGTTCCCCATGATTTGTAATTGATGAAGACTGTTTTGGTAAAATGTTATAATGCCGATATTTAATACAAATTTAGGTACAGATTTCAAATACGAAATACAAATTTTGTACGAATATTTTTTCAGAATTTTATCTTAAATTAAAATCTCTTTCTAATAATACATTAAAGTAAATTTACACATGTGAATTATAGTGACATGGACAAGAATTAGGTCACTCAACAACTCTCCTTGATTTTAAGCATATTCTTGAATAAAATTCTGTATTTGCCTTTTAAGACAAGAAATCATGTGCAATAGAAATAATTATTCACACCTTAGACCTAAGTCTTACCCATCAAAAAATACACACAAATATTTTCATACTTTGAGAATAATTAAACTATAAACTGAAATCTGACTTTATTGCAAATTAATTTTCAGCATGAAATGCTGAAATGAGATACACAAGAAAGAACCTGAGCAATGTTTGAATGTTTAAAGTTTCAAGAAATTACACTTATTTAAAAAATTTGATCAGAAGAGGGTAAAGAAGAGATAATTAAATATTTTTAAAATTTGATTGTAAAATAAAATTTAGGGTGATAAAATACGTGAAACTTGCATTGTTTGCCTAATTGAAAAGCAGTTTTTTATAGGTTTATTTTAAATATAATTGAAAGAAGCTATAATGCAGCAAAAAGTAATTAATCAGACCTTATGGCTAATATGATTCCCTCTCTCATTCAAAATATTGTTTTTTAATTTCTTAGTGATCAAACCAAATTTCAGATGCTAAATTTTCAAGCAAGCGAGGGGGGGGAGCTAGAGTTTTGGGACCACTCAAAAATATTAGACAAACATGATAGCTACTAATGACAGTGTGTCAAATATTCCTGCCTTATATTTTCACCCCATCTTAGATATGTTCTTTAGAACTGAAATTAGATTTGAATTGGTTTATGAAGATTCTTACCTATATGTCTTTGTTACTTAAAACTAGCGATTTGTTTTGTAAAAGGTGGTTTGTTATTGAAAATACACTCATGTCCATAAATTAAGGATAATTCCGAGTCACGCGGAAATCGAACTCTAAAATAAATATATCAGCTGTAAAATCACTACACACATCTTCAAGAATCATATGCAAATTTCAGGAAGTAACCAGATGACACCGATGGTACGTCACAATGACGAGAGTGTAAGAGAGTGATATATAAGGAATACAGGCAAAGAAGTAAAATTGTTCGCAGGCGCTTTATAAGCATTTCAGTGCAATAACTGAATAGTTATGACACAAAGGACGCATTTGGATGATTCTTTACGTGGTAGAATTATGGGCCATCTGGAATGTGGGAGTACCCAACTGGAAGTATCAGATGAACTTGGAATTGCCCAGAGTGTCATCTCCAGGCTTTGGGACATGCTTGGCCGACGAGTTGCAGCCCGTCAACCTCCTCCTATACATGTCTACCGGAACTTCGGAGAGCATTGATTTTTTGAGTGGTGTAATATCCCCCAAGATCAGATCCATAATTTTATACTCAGCATGCCTAGGCATTGTACGGACTGTATTGCATCGTCTGGAAGACATACAATGTATTAACAATCATACCAACCAAGTATTGGTTTCCTGTAATATTGGTTTTTTGTAAATATTTTTTTGTAATTTGCTCCAGGGAGAAAAAATTGCTAATTTTTTTAATAATATCAAACATTTAGCATCTTTTTTTGCTCTTTACCTTTTGTTTAATAAATAAGCTTTACAAATAAGTCAAATTTGTTTTGCTTCTAACTCTTCCTTTGCCTAATTTTGCATTATCCTTAATTTATGGACATGAGTGTAGTTCTACTTCACATTTTGTTCAGTGTGAGAAGCATGTTGCCTCCAAAATGTGTTAGTAAACATCAAACTTCGAAGATCCATTATAAAAATTAATGGGCCAAATACAAGCCAGAATAACTCTGTGATTCTCAAATTGTAAAATTGACTGAATACAGTCATGCAAGTAAGATTTTTAGAGGTTTAACATCCAGTCATCTCCATCATCATAATATTCTTAGCAGAACCAGTATTGCAAGATGGCAGTGCTGTATGTGAGTATTTTCTTGGGCCATGAATTTCATGTGAGTGCATGACCTTGTTGATACCTGCCAAAATTTCAGTTTTGATATTCTGAGCCTCTGACAAGGCATTTTTATATGATAACATATAGTAAGTAAGCAGTTCATATTGATTTGGACATTTTTGGAAGGGGAGTAACCTTGTTTCATACCAGTAGCTTGATGGGACTGTGAAGTTGAACATGGATTCAAATGGTGCTGATCTAAATACTTTTTTATTGCATTACAGTATTTATTTTTTCTTCTCATTTCATTTTTAAACTTTTAATTATAATATTCACCATATTAAATTTTTATTTAAATTTCAGAGACTTGCCCGCAAATATCGGAACCAAAAATTTAAATGCGGTGAAGATAATGAAGGATATAGTGTAAAGCTAAAAATGAAATATTTTGTGTACTATATGCAGCACAATAAGGATGATAGCCCTTTATATATATTTGATAGTAGTTTTGGAGAGGTAAGAAAATTAAAAAATTTTTATGTATTTCTCTGTCATATGTACTTATCTGATTAATGATTATTAATAACTGTACTGGTACTTTTTCATTATGCCCCTGCCGCACATTTTGACAGTTTTTTTTTTTAATTTTAAACAGTTTATATGAATAGTTTATTGCTAGCAATTTGTTACAAATAGCATTTATCATTACAAATAATTTGTTTCATTTTTAATTACTAAAAAAAGTATAAGCTGAAATAAGCGAGTCCATTAAACGGCAGACATAAATTTACAAATATCCACTAATTGACAGAAAATGTTTTTGCCTTTGGATGTAGGCGACACCACGTGAATTCTACTAAGTAGGAGTCAAAATGCTGACATGCTGTGCCTCTTTGGCATTTTTTCTGCCTTTTAGTACTGCTTGCAAAGCATTCAATAGATTGGGTCAATAAAATTAAACGAATGATTCACTATGAAATGGTCATGTTCTGTAGCCTTCAGCTTGGATGGTATGTAACCTTTCCAGCAGTCTGTGAATATTATTGTTCAGTCTGCTATATTATTCTCTTATTATATCCGTTAAACTCTTAGCAGAGCTTTCTGGAATAGCAACTAAGAAGCCCTCTCCTATTTCTCGACACAAACCTCTGAAAAGTTATTGTAGAAGTAATATGCAACGTATGTTAGGTTTCCTTTTTTTGAACAAACTGTTGTCAATTTCGACAATTTTATCAGTGCTGCCAGTCTTAGTTTTAAGATGAGACATCAAAGAATTGCAACAAACCCCTCAAAGGTAATTGTTTCAGAGCACTGTGTTGTGATTTAATTGAACAATTGATTTAATTTATCATTCACAAAAATGAAGGGAAGCCTGCTGTTTGCAGCACAGATAAACAAATCATAGACTAATGAGAAATGGAATGAGTGAATTTTCAAACCACATTCCTTTCAAATGCCTTTCTCTTCTCTGCTTGACTGAAGATACCATAATCATTCAGTTTTTGGCAAATATTTGACTTGCATCAAATGCTTATGAGATGAACATACTCTTTCTTTATGAATAAGACTTTTATCTTGAAAGCATATAATTGCCACTTATTCATTGCTTGGTAAATTTGGATTTACCAAAATTTTTAAATTTATTTATGTAAAATCCAAAAATGGAATATGCAAGCCGGCAAATTTAAAAGAAATAAATTGCACGAGGGAAGCAAATTGATAAATGATTTGCTCCTAAGATGTAGATGAATAGTTAAATAAATTTAAATTAATTAAAATTTCAAATGTTAAGCAAGACATACTTTTCTGTTATGCACCTACCATGTACTTTAGTGTATGGTAGGTGATGGTCTTTTGGGCTTTATCTGCTGTGTGTTGTGTTATTTGTCATCAATAAACTGTTCTTATATAACTAGGAACTTTATTTTAAATTTCTAATGGCAGATTACGAAGATAACTGTACACAGAAGAAGCAAATATGAAAAAGGGCAACAAAACTAAAAACAATCCAGAGTATAATATATAAATCTTTTTTTGTATCTTGCCTCTCAATCTCTCTTCCAAAGTGATCCAGCATTTTGAGTGCAGGGCAATGACTCATGTGTGAGGCATCTACTTTGTCATTAAGGTTGTACAATTTACAAATTGGGCTTGGGACAATGTTCATTTGATACAGATTTTTTAAAAGGGAATCGTGGCTAGTAACAAGATAAAAGATAAATACAGAATTCTTTCTGGCCCATAAATGAATGTCACAAATTCTAAGTCCATACTTATGATTCTTCCTCTCAGTAACATATTTCCAAAAAGCTTCTGTGTAGTAATTTTTGAATATTGATATTTGATACTACTTTTTGATTACTCTCTTTTGGCAATGTAAAAAGGGATGTGGTTATCAGTTAGTTAGAGAAAATTGACCCCTTTCTTCGCCTACAAATCTTGTCTTTTCGTTTTCACGACGACCACAGTGTGCTAACATCTATTGCATGGCAACTTCTTTGCCGTCTTGAACTAAGTTGTTTAGTAACTGCTGACATTTTAAAACATCAACAGATATTGGTGGTTTAAAAGAAATGGCTAGAAGAACAGCTTTAGAATCAATCAGACATTTGAAAAATTTGTGTAACAACATTTGAAAAATGTTCAAGTTGACATTGGAGTTGGGATAAGGCTATGCATATGGCTATAATCTCAGCATCAGAAGCAGTTCTGTTCCTTCCAACAGCACTGTAAAATGAAAAAAAAATCTGATGTGTACATCACGAGTCCCATGTATGGAATATTAAATTATGTGCATTTTTCTTGCATTTCATTTAAACTTATTGGATTGAATTAAATCTACCTCATTGATAGTGCATAAACCACAATAGAATAAATGCACTCTTTAAAACTCACAGTATTTGTTTACAAAACCGATACTCTGGCGCTAGCTTCACTTAATAGTGTTACATCTCATTCATTTTATATAACTCAGAATGTAAAAAATTATCATCTGAAGAATTATCTAGTCATTGCCACATGTTCTATTCAAATACTATAATAAATCTAAAATGACGTAAAAAAATTAAACTCCCCCCCCCCCAAAAAAAAAGAAAGAAACTGTTTTGCACAGATGAATCAGTATTTCTCATTCAGTTCTCACTTTGCGACAAGGCAAAAATACATAAAAACTTAAAATATACGTATTCAAAATTACGAAGTAAATCTTATTTTCTCAAACTCTAACACTTATTTCCTCGAATAAATTCCAGAATGGATTAAGCATGATTTAATTCGCAATAATAAAAGAAGACATTATTTTTTTTGTTGCGAAGCTTAGTTTCTCTAGATTGGCAACAAATCCACTATTCTGCTAAGTTTCAAATGTAAACAAATATGGCTGCTATGGTAAAAAAAATTGGGCTTAGCCACACTTAAACAACTTTTAAATTGTTGATAATTCTACAAATATTGCATACAGATTTACTAAAGGCATAAAAACCTTAACTGGAAGATAAGAACATAATTTAATCATCTTTAAAGCAAAAAATGTTCGATTTACCAACAATAAGAATAAAAAAACCGAGCTCACTGAGCCTAGTAACAGAGTGGGTGTGTGTATATATATATATATATGTGTGTTTGTGTGTGTGAGAGTAATAATAAAAACAAGCTTAGAAGCAGGAATTGTGATGGTGTGTTGATCCATAATGAATAGGAAATTGGAGGCAAAGGCAGATTAAATCTTCATTTTTTATTTCAGCTTGTTGTGACCACAATCAAGTTGGCACATTAATTGTGCCTATACCGAAAAGCTTACATTTTAGATTAATTTTTAGTAAGATAGAAGGAGCAGACAGACAGCTACGCCAAAGCGTTGAAAGCAAGTGCGGTATATTCAGGGTGAAATCCGAATTCAGACTAAGTTAGTTTTGGTTCTCAATGTTGCTTGATTGGACAGTTAATATTTCTGTAAAATTATTATTGGCTGCTTGAGTTTTAGTTCCATTTACATCACCAGAATTATGTAAGAGTCAAACGGCAAGGATTAATCTAGAATGCATCTAATCTAGGATTAATCTAGTGCAGATAGAGGTTACTATTTTTAAAATTGAGAAGGGAAAATTTGCGTTGCTAATTTAATCTTTTACATATTCTTTATTTTTTCTTACATATATATATATTGGTGTGGCTGATTGCAACCAAAAAGGGAGATGCACATCTATATCTTATAGCAGTCCTATATGCTAAATTTCAACATTCTGAGGCTACTCATTTTTGAGTTGTGCAAGATACATACCTACGTACATACAGACACCATGAAAAAATCTCTTCTGAATCCATTTTAAATGAGTTTTATAATTCGTTTAGGGAAATAGAGTTCTTTATTCTTTCCGTGCGTACAGATGTCACGCAAAAGCATCCCATCATTAAATCGCATCCGATAACGGTCAAAATGGATATTTTCGTTGAAAGCTGGTACCCAGAATTTTTCGTGATTATAATACTTCCTTTACTTCATACAAGTAAGTAAAAAAGCTTGCAAAAGACATCAGTGCTGGCATTAATACTGTCAGCCAGCATGGAGTCATCCATAAACATTTGTAGCTGTAAAAAAACATTGATAGTTTCCAAAGACATAGATTTTAAAATTTGTTCATTTGTTTCTTTTTTGAGGATTTCATAGAACACATTAATTCTGACAAAATGTTTTCTTTTATCAGCTGGACATTGTAACTTCATTAAGTTTTCAGCTTCTCGTCTAAAGCCTTTGAAGTGAAGAAAGCTGATGGAAAAAGACTGACTGAAGAAAACCATTCTGAGTTTAAGGTTTCTCTCTTTCAATAAAAGGCAGTAGTTCTACAGGAAGAAGCAGTCTGTTTCTCTTAAACCCCCCCCCCCCCGTAGGATTAGTGTTCTTTCCTCCATAATTGATTTAATGCATATATGGTGTAAATCTAGTAAAAGTGCATCAACTGGAGTGTTTTTAATAGCACCAGTGATATTTCGGAGAGTTTAGTTATGAACTTTCTCGAGTGTATTGATAGATCACTTGGTTAGATGCTGTCACAAGGGGCTCATAACAGTAAGTAATAAGAGATAGAATATAGGAGCTGTATGTCAAATCAAGACTGGTTCTAGAACGACTCCTTTTAGGTCCAGCTGTTGTCGTCATTAAGGTTAGCTTCTTATTAGTGCGTTTAAAATCATTTCAGAAAGCTGTTTACAAGTCAGTTTACGGTTGAAAACGACACTCAAGTATTGAAAGCTCTGTACCAGTGAACCCTGATATAAAAGTTCTAATTGCTAAGGCTGGTGAGTAAATGAAAATGTTTGATACAGTATGTTTGTTCTCTAAATTAACTTTCATATTATGAGTATAGCAAAAATCTTCTAAAATCTTTAGAAGATTTGTGCTAAACTCATAATATGGAATCTGATGTAGAATAACTAGAAATTGTTTACAGTTAAAAAAACCCCAACAAAATCCATGGCAGATGCATAATGGAAAAGTGTCACTTTATTTTTTATTATAGCAGTGATTTTTTTATACCAATAATCATAAATATATTTTACAATCTGTCGTATATTTTAATGTGTCTGATAAATTTTGTGTGTTTCTTTTTTTTGTGTGTGTGTCTTTTTCTCACCATAGACAGAACAGCTGGTATGCATGCTTAGATGCTCGTCAGCCTGTTAAGAGTTTTGTTATTGTTATTTTAGATATATTTGTGTATTTATTTTGTGAAATACTATGTAGGCCTAAAATAAATGGCTATGTGTTAGTATACATGATCCACCCTTGCCTGTAAGTAAACCTCTCTCGTCGTATATGCATAGTGTAGCCTAGGGGTCAGCGACCTTTTTTACTACGAGGGCATGTTTCAGAAATGCAGAAGTTCTATGATGCTGTGGGGCAACTACAGTAATAATAAGTATATAATTATATCACAATAAAATTAATCTATCTGGATTGTAAAAGTTCTAATATTCTAACAGTTTGTTTTGTTATTGCGAAAACCTTAAAAACGTTGTTAGCCAAGCAAAAAAAACCTGCTAATTATTGTTGTAGTGCAACTGAAATAAGTTCTTGACACAGAACAATTGGCTGAAAGGAAATTATTTTCTTTTTACCAAGTATTGCTTTTTTACGATGTTACCTTTGAATTTGAAGAGAAGAATGTGTACTCTGCTTGCACTGGAAATATAAATTTATGAAATGACTAGTTTATATGCAAACAAAGTTTACAGATAGCATATTGTGGTTGGACAGAGTATACAAGAATAATGGAAGCAGAATATAGTGTATGCAGAATCAGATGTTTCTAGCAGTTGAAAAATTATTCATCTAGTCAGGTAGTGTTTTCTAGATCTCACTAAGATTAAGTTTCTGTCAAAAATTTTAATTATGAAGTTGATAAAATGGGAAAGACAAAATATAAATTATTATTAAAATTATTCAATACAATTAAGAGTGTTTGCTGTCCAGATATCTAAAATTTAGAATTTTAATGTACAAACTTCCAGCATTTTTAATATTTCGAGGTAATGTGGTGCCAACACCTTGTGTAAACATTTACAAAGGGTATTAATGGAATTTACTGCTGTAATTTTGACAGATAGCAAGTAGTATTTTTATAATTGCATTTCCAGTATTCATATTACTTGAAATTATTATTATTTTTTTTTCTTACTATTGTTATTGGCCTTCTTCTATGTACTACATATTTCTCTTGCTACTATTTAGCATCCTAGGAGAAAAAAGCTGTTGGATGACTATGATATACCTATCTATTTCCAAGATGATCTTTTCAAATATGCTGGAGAAGAAAGGCGACCTCCTTATAGATGGTTTGTAATGGGATCTGCCAGATCTGGAACTGGCATACATATTGACCCACTGGGAACAAGCGCATGGAATGCTTTGATTGAAGGACATAAAAGGTACATTTGAAGGATTTTTGTAATCGTCATATACATCAGTCTAAAAATAAAATTATTCAATGCAAATTATATTTCATTAAATTAATTATTTAATGAATTTTCTTGCAAAGAAAAGCATAAATATTTTAGAACTAAAACAATAGTATTGAAACAGTGTCAGAGAGCATTCATCTTGGTCTGTTCATTTGTGTAAATCTAATAAGGGAAGGTGAACAGGAGATGGAATATGCTTAGTTTCAATCTGAATGGCAGACTAATAAAATAATTTTTATGTTTATAAAATAAATTTCATTTATAGGATTATATGTGAAAAGCAAATTGGAAACCTTTATGGCTACATAAAATTCATTGTTATGTTATAACCATGCCATTTGTTATAATGCTAAGGAAAGGCTCTCCAAATTTTTGGTATTATAAGCAGGCTTAAGTTTTTGATAAGTTGACTCTAGTTTGCTGTTTGTAGCTATGTAAAATCTGAAAGTGCTTGCAGATGCTAGGAGAAAAAAGGCGTACAAAACCTTTGGCTTCCATACCTTGGGGTGTCAGCCTCATTCAGAATTATGATGAAGACTTTAATTAAGCCCTCGTATGCCTTTGTGGTACCTAAAAGTTTAATTGCATGCACATTTTGAGCATCATGCTGTAGCCATGATTATCACTATCAGTGATTCCAGTCAGCATATTAAACATTTCCAGTGTCAGTTGCGTTTTTTTCCCCCTTATCTCAGTTTCTCTAAAATTTCTGTCATAATTTGTTTATTCAAGATGTATTACTTAGAACTCAAATCCTTTTTATACAGTGAAGTATACTAATCACTTGCACTGCCTAAAATAGAAATTAAGTAAATAAATTAAAATTACAAAAATGATAAAAGAAGAAAGAGCATGTTGATTTTAATGATTCAGCTAGTGCATTTTCATAGGGTATGGCAAGTATTATTCCTTAGAGAGAGTTAATGATTTTAATAATAATATGGAGTTATTGCTTTTTTATTACACTAATTTAATTATTTGTTCCTGTACAGGACTGTGGATGCAGTAGAAATTAAACAATGAAGTGTAGTGAATATGTAATTTCTTTAATGTGATAACTATTTTCAATTATGCTCTGGAAAAGACTGGAATGAAGAAAATGTTTTAAAGCAGTTTATTTTTTAATGCATTGTAACATCTTTGCATTGCAACGCTACCAACATAATACCCAATAAGAAATGTAGAGAAACCTCTTGCATAAAATATCCATGCTTGAAGATGCACATGCTTAAAATGTTTTTCATTTATTCTGTAAGTTTGACTATAAGTGGAATGTTCGATCAAAATGACGAGATTTCTTTAAAAACTTCACTACAGTATAAAAGCATCTTATTGTTTAACAATTAAATACAAGGAATGGAATATAGATCAGATTATTTCTTTTCATTTCACCTGTTTAACTATATTTGCCTTATTTTTAGTAGGTTATTCTATTTTTCAATATATATTGGCAGTACTGATGTTAGGTAAAATATCTATTATTTTGTTTATTTATTTATTTTAATTAAAGAATTTGCTAATAGAGAACGAGTAGTCAGCCCTATATGTATTAATCATTTGTATTATTTTTTGTTGTAAAATTCCTCTTTTTTTGTCAACCTATGCTGCAAAAGATGGCAAATCTTTCCCTGGGAGCATTGAAAAGATCAAGAAGGAGCTTAAAAATGTCACAAAATGTAGACTAGACTTTAAGTCTAATAAATATTGAAGAATTTCTTTGCAAATTATTAGCATGAATATACCTAAGCAAAACAACTGCACCTAAAGTATTTGGATTACAATGCGACACCTCAAAAAAAGAATTTACCTTTGAAAAAATTTGAAAGGCCATAAAGTGTAACCTCCTACTACCCCAAAAAGAATTCTGTATTGCATACTATATGGCATTAGAAAAGTCTATGAATAATCCCGCCTCCCAACTCAAAATTTTTCTCGAATTTTATAAAATTAAATGTAGAAGAACTAAATGCATATTAAAATATTATTCAATTTTAAAAGTTTTAAAAAAATTATTCAGAACTACATTATTTCTTTAAATTGCTTAATTTTTAATCAATTACAAACAGATTAAATGTGAAAGATAACGGAAATCATGCTTTTCTGAATGGCAGCGCATGAGATTTTGGTTTCGCATAAAGATTTGCCAAATGACAGCACGCTGGCAGGTGGAAGATAAAAGGAATTTATTTCAGGTAGTATCAATAGATTGCTTTTAAATGGATCCATGACACTTAGCAGACATGCTCAGTTATATGACAGGAGCATTTAACTGACAACAAATTTAATCACCAACATGGTTAGTTGATAACGCTTAAGTGAAAACATTCAACAGTGAAATTTGTTCATATTTATCAGATAAAAGACTGTTTTTAGGGATACATGATGAGAAGGTTTATGGACACATACCACATTTTTGTATTTAGATAATGTTAAAAAGATTATAAATTTTTAAATTGGACGGAAAAGCAACCGTCCAAGTTTGGTGCAAGCAAAGTTTGGTGAAGATTTTGAAATCAATTTCCAGAGATACAAGCAAAATAATTTTATGTGGAAACAAATGAGTGGAGCAAAATTGTCATAAACTAAAGTAGAAAAAGTTTTTGTTAATGTGAAAAAGTTTAAAAAAATGCAGTTTACTTGAGAAGCTCTGGGGATAATTTTTGTAGATCAAAAATCAAAATTATGATTATTAAGTGTCTAATTGTGATTAGCTACTAAAAATTTCTTTATTTCTCCTTCCAAACATGGAATATATGTTCCCTGAGATTTCAGCACTCTTTCAATTTAGTGGATAAATGTCTAACCTGATAGAAATGATAGGTTAAAATTCAGTGATAATTAAAATCAAAGATAAGGTAACTGCAAAATGGAGATGTTTATTTTTTTTAACAATTGCTTTGGTTCAGCATCAAAATTTTACAGATGTAGCAGCAGATGAAGTAAAAGCAGAATTCTTTTGTGTAAAATACTCATAAATATAATTTCAAACCCTTCAGTGTTAAACATCCTATTTTACAGTAATAGCTATAAATGATACATTATAATTTTCGTTTGTGGCACATGCCTTGTATTTCATTAAATCCATCGAGGGTTGAACTGATCTCATATTTCAGTAAAACATTTTATAACTCATTACGTAAAATCTTATTTACACAAAGCGTAAGGAATATTATTACATTTCATCAGCTTATAGACATGTTTCAGTTAAGAGGGGGGAAATGGGCCTTATTTGCTAGATGGCTTTCATTTTCATGTAGTGGAAATTGCCAATTCAACTTCTAATTTTTCATATATTTATCTTAATTCTTGATCTGGAACCAAAATTAATACAAATTTATTTTTCTTTATTTGCTTTTCCATGCAAATCATATCACTCTGTCAAGTAAATAATATCTCTTTCTAATATTACATGCATCATGCTCCCAAAATTTACTTTTCAGAATATTTTCTATCTAAGAAACGAATCAGTTACCATTGAAAGAGAGTTTTCTGCCACAGACAGTGATGAAGCTTTTCCAGAATGTTCCTTTCGCTGTCATAAATGATCTTCAGCTATAAATAATCCTAACAATCTTGTTGTCATAATGTTTCATCTCTCTTTTAGTTATAAAATTGCTCAGATTCTCCTTAAAGTCAGTATTCAGGTTATCTTTGCAACCATCAATAAATTTGTTGTTCAATTCTAAAAATTCCAGCCCTGGTTTTAATTCTTGTGAAATGTTAGTTTAATATGGTTTATCACATATTTTGTGGAGTTTTAGCTTAATGCAATTTGTCAGGTCAGTGTAGTTTGACATATATCAATAAATTGAAAGAGCATTGAAACTTCTCACAAGGGAACATGAATCATAGGTACAAAAAGGAGAAACATACAAAATTATGTCAACTAATCACAATTAGATGTTAAATCGTAATTTTAACTTTCAATCTACAAAAATTATATGTAAGAAGTGTTAATTAGAATTGTTAAGTTTACTTCCACATTAATGAAAATTTTTCATCTTTAGCTAATGACATTATTTTTTTAATGTTTTTGAGTTTCTAATAACTTAGTTTTTTTATGTTTCATTATTATTTTCCATGATAAATTGCATTTGTTTTCACTTTGCTGTACATTTCACTTTTGCTCATTTCTTTCCATATATAATCATTTCATTCCTATGTCTAATTACTCTCGAAATTGATTTGAAAATTATCGTGAAAAAAGGTTACTTTTTTATCAAAAAATCTGCAGTCTCTAGACTGTCTTAAAGACAAAATGTGGTACTTATCCATTAACCATCTTGTTGTGTGCTCCGGAAAAATGCCCTTTTGTCAGATAAATGTAGACAAATTTTACTGAAAGATTGTCACATGTTTTTTCATCTATATGTACGCATTGTTAGCTGTCACTGTACTGTCGACTAAATGTCTTTACCAGTTAAATATAGTGTCAGCTAAATGTACTTGTCAGTTAAGTGACCTGTGGGCTAAATGTTCCATTGACTAAATGTCCCTGTTGGCTAAGTGTCCTATCAGCTAAATGTCTATATCCTACTGGCTAACTGTCCATGTTGGCTAACTCCTGTGGGTAGAGTGTCTTGCTGGCTAAATGTCCACAACTGCTTTTAAATCACTTGAGTTTTTGAGTAAATTGAATGGTAAATATTTTATACTGTGTTGAATGGCATCACACCGGATAATGTCGAATATAAAAATTAAATTTTAGGCTTTTGCAACACATTGTTTTCAAATTCCTGACTTTGTTAATCAAAATCAAAAATTCTTTCAGTTGTTAATCAAAAATATGTTTGGTATAAAATTTAGGCTTTAAGTACTATGCATGCTCAAAATTTGGTTGCTGTCGGTGCCGTCATCTTTCCACGATTTGATGAGTGCAAATAGATTTTCTTCATTTTTAATGATGGAAATTACTTATTGCGTGTAATATTTATGTGGTGTTCAGATTTTTATAGACTTAATATAATAATATATTTTTATAGTATATATATAATTATATAATATATTTTTATAACTTCATTTTTATAGAGTAGTCTGCTTGTAAAGTTAGTAATTGTGTATGTTTAAATAAAACAGGTGGTGCCTTTTCCCCACACATATGCCAAAGGAGATGATTAAAGTTCGTCCAGAAGAAGGAGGTAAACAAGGTGATGAAGCGATAACATGGTTCCGATATATATACCCACGCACACAAAGGTCCAGTTGGCCTATTGAATGTAAACCAGTGAGTAGAGTGTTGGGAAAAACTCATTAACCCTCAGTGCTTTGATTCCTGTGCTTTGTGAATGATGCATATTTTAAACCTAAGTATCTTATTCTTTAACACTTAATATAATTATTCATTTATTGTCTACTCCTTTGACTTTATATTTTTTTTATGTCAGTGTTTAACAGACAGAACATTTTTAAATGCAAGTATCGAGTTTTGTTCATTTTTAAAGGTTGGTAGATATAATAATAGAATGAAAACTGATTTACTGGTTGCAGATCTGAAAGCATTACTTTAGTTAGATAAAGAAAAAAATTCTTATTGTGTAGTTGGGGAACATTCTTTTAGAGTTTAAAAAACTACTAACAAAATAATGTTTAATTGATATTTTTGTGTATAATATTTTTAGGATCAGCTGCAATTTACTTTTTTCTCTTTTTTGAGGGTGGGGTGAGTGTGTTCCTTTTTGGAGTACAGTATGTATTTCTCTTTTCTGGTAAAATAAAAGGAGGGGGTTGATTGTAGGTGTAGATATTGTTTTGCAATGTCTGTAAAGTTTCGTTTTTATTTTTTAGCTTGAAATTTTACAAAAACCTGGTGAAACAGTATTTGTGCCTGGTGGTTGGTGGCATGTTGTTTTAAACATGGATACAACTATTGCTGTTACACAGAACTTTTGTAGCCTCACAAATTTTCCAATAGTTTGGCATAAAACCGTTCGAGGGAGACCGAAGCTTTCTAGGAAATGGTATAGGATTTTAAGAGTAAGTCTGATGTCTAATTTTTTTAATTAACATTTTCAGTGGCATACAATATTTTTTAACAAAAGTTCATTAGGTTATATGCTTTATTAATACATATGTACAAATAAAGTATGTACTCTAATTACCTTAGCTTTTATGGAACTTTTATTACTCTCATTTCCAGGTTAATCTTTATTAAAAATTTTATATATTTGACTTATATTTTTAAAACTGATTGAAGAATCTATATTAAGATTCTTAATATTAAGTTAAAATGTTGTTCAAAATGAAAGTTAATGCAGAAATGTACTGTTATTAAAAGAGTTATAACTTCCAAAAATATTAAGAAGGTAATATTTTTTCAATAAACTTTAACTTACTATGCTTTTGAATCATTGGGGATTAATATCAGATTTTCCGTGACATCTTATAAATTATTTTTCTACGTACCCTTAACTTTAATATATTAATTTTGTAAAATATTATTAAGATATGGGTATTTACAGCAAATCCCATCGACTACAAGAGACGGCGCCAAGCTAAAAGAACGCATTTACTAAATACTTGTCATACGCATTTACTTGTCACTTAAGTCTAATTCCTTTTTTCCTCATTCAATAGTCATCAATTCTTTGCGCCAACTGTAAATGAATCGGAGTGTAGTAGTAGAACTCTCGAATCATCTTCCCTTTTGAATTGACACTCGCTTCGCACAAGCCTTAACGTTGCAATGCCACTGCTTCTCAGTTTTTAAATAAAGTGCCATATTGTGGCCACTAACACATTTTTTTTAGGCCAGTAAGATTCCATAACTTTGGAAATATTCAACAGCATGCTCTTCTGTAGCAGGCAGGTCTCAAATTTTAATCATTCTCCCCCCGAAATGCATGATAGAGGGGCGGAGAAGGAGTCTTTACTCAAGAATAACTGACACGTGTAATCAAACCCAGCATGTTTGAAGAAGACTTTCCCATTTTTGGTGAAAAATCGTGTAGTTTGGCATTTTCCCTTTATTAGGCAAAAATGGCCAACAGGTTTTTACGTAAGTACCAAAATATGAAGAATAGTATCTTGATATTACAAATTTTTGACTTCAACACATTTATGGCATCAATGTTTAATTATGTGTTTAAAATCTTGAGGTAAAAATGCTGATTACTTTCTAATTGTTTGTACCCCATTTTCAGCGTTTAACAGAATTTCCCTGTTTTAGGTGTACATGTAAGAATTGCTAACCCATGCTTATGGGTAGCACAGTTTTGGAGTACATGTAGATTTATACATTGTATATTTAGCTAAACAGTATCCACTGGCTGTAAAATATATAAATCTCAGCTATTAAGATGTTTTTTATTAAGATAACCAAACAAAATAGTCATCGGTGAATTTGCAGCTTTCTTTGGGATTGCGGATAATCAGAAAATACTAAATATTGATATGTGTTTTTCCATATTCCAATAAATGCCTGAAAAACAGTCAGATTTATCTTTGTTCATTTTAATGAGTTAATGAGTATCTTAAATTACTAACTATAATAACAGACTTTGAAAAGTATCTCTTATATACAGTGCTATAATCATTCATTCATATTATTAATAAGCTAGTATTGCTGTTGAAAATTTTAGATATAAGCTGTTCAGGCATTTAAAAAGTATTTGCAGAATTTTGAGAAAGCAAATAGCTTCAAGATTAAAATATCACTGGTTAAAATTCACTTAACCAATTTAAAGGTAACAATAAATAATATAAAAGTGTAAAAATGAATGAAAAAGGGTAACTGTAGTGCATGGCATATGAGGATATATTTAATTAGTATCTGAAAATTAACAATTTATAATTAAATATAAATCTAAGTTGGCAGTTAAAAAGACAACCAAAATAAAAATTTCTTCCAAATGAAATACATCCAGAACATTAAGAGAAGGCACATCTGATATAATCTGCAATGATTCAATATGAAGCATGCATGCAAAAGATTCAAAATCTGGAATATCTACAGTGCTCATATGGGCAGGAAATAAGCAGATTGCAAAAGTTGTTTTCTCTCTCTCACTGTCAGAGAGGAAAGTATTGCTGAAATAAATAAAAAGGTTGAGTGAATTATATAATGTTGTAATCAGTTTATTGTCATAAAAAGTTTTATATCAGTTCTATTACATATTATGCAGAAATAATAGAGTGGAATTTATAAGAAATTGGTTACTCAAACTTTTGAGCTAAGTTTTTAGGCATTGCAGGTTAGATCAATTGCAATGGTAGTATTGTGGAATTAATTATTTAATTAAGACTTCATTATAGTTAATGCATATAAATGTAATGTGATTAAAATGTAATCAAGTGGATTACTGAAATAATAATACCAAATCATGTTAAAACAGTCAAAATTCTGTAATTCTCTGATTTCTGTAATATGCATGTATAAAGTGTGTGCATTATTATGAATGTGTAAAATATCAAATAATAACACGGAGTAGAAGGAATATAATAAACAAAGTAAATTTCATAATAACTATCAGAGTTTAATGTGTAAAAGATAAAAGATGTTTCATTGAAATCAGAACTTACAAAATACTGTGTCAGGTATACAGGAAATATGTTGTCTTAATTTTAAAGGAAAGGTAGTTAAAGTTATTTATTTGAGCACAATTACTGTAGCCCTGTCATCCTTAGAAGGAATGCATTCAGGGAGGACTTTCTGAGGTAATTAAATCTGATTCTTATAACATGGGAAAATCACAAGCAATGTGTTGAGTCACTGAATCATGAACCTTAAATAACAACTGATACTCTTTAGTAATATTATTCACTAAGCCCCTAATGGCTTTAGAGGCTCCATCATGCATAGCTGAAAGCATATCACTATTTGCAAGGCGTAGAAGGGTTAAAAATTTAATGCTGTGCAAGGAAGATGACATCCATACTTTAAAAGCGGAATAAAAGTATCTATAACTTTGGACCAGTTTGGTGGTATTTATAAATGAATATATTCACCTTGATCATTACTATCAAACGAAGTCAAATTGTTATAATGCATTAAATAAATCTGCAGGAATTGTATTTCATGCTATTCATTTTTTGTTTTTTAAGCATATATTACATTGGTCATCAAAATTAAAGGAAAATGACAGAAATAAAACATAACTGATACTTAATGAAAAATTATTAGTAGAAATTTCTATAAAAGCGTTAGTTAATATAAGTTGCAATATTTGGCAGTTGATTATTTGTAAAATATTAAAATTAGGACCAAATTTATGGAAATTGAAAAATTAAATCTCTCATTTTTCTTTAATATGGTGTGTGGTCACCTCAAACAGATATGCATACCTCACATCTTGATTTCATAGATTTTAACTCTTCTAAAAGTACACTTTTCAACTTCTAGAGGGCCCGAGGAGGCATTCCACACATGCTCAGTCAACTCAAGTCAGGTGAATAAGGTGGCCAGTCCATTCAAGTGATATCTTCTGTTTGCAAGCATTCTGGCACCACATGTGCTCAATGAGGCTGAGCATTGTTCTCCATAAGCAAAAGCTCTGGACCAACAACACCTCTAAACAGTCTATCATGGGGTTCCAATACCTCGTTCATATATCTTCGAGCAGTTACAGAACCTCCTTGAAAGATATGTAGCTCAGTGTGGCCATTTGTTATGATTCCTCTTCAAACCATTAAACTGCAGTCACGGATCCTTCCTCTCCCTAAATCAAAACACATCTAAAATCATTGTTCAAACTATATCTGGATTTGTCAGTAAACAGTACTTGGGCCCAGACGTCTCGGCTGCATCGAACATTACGGCAGCACCAGTTTAACAGCCCCTCTATAAGCTGAATTGAGTGAGACACAAACCATTGTTTTCTTGAATATAGTCCAACCTCGTTAAGCCTTCTTGCAGCAGTAGAACGGCTAATTCGAGTTTCTGTGTCAGCCTGAAGGTATAAAACCAAATCTCTTGCAGTCACTTTGAGTTGACAGTGACAGACAACAGTCTTCTGATGTAGTTCTTGGTTGTCCTTGACCAGACTGTCTATCAACTGATCTAGTGTTTAAAAAGCACTCCAAACTCTTGATATGATACTTTAAGGGATATTCAAATCTTGGACGACTGCCATTTGTGTTTCACCTCTCTTGAATTTACCAATTATGTGCCACTTTTGACCTTCACTTAAATGATGCCTTTGTGCCATAACAACTGACTGTTAATCACGTTCATTTTAAACAACACAACAGACCAGAATTCTTCCATTACGCACCACATTGTCAGTCACCAAATTTGCACATTTCTAGCACTAATGGATGTGCAGAAATGCAATTTTATGTTCAGTAATATTTAATTAATATAAGTAATTACAACATTGGTCATTGGTTACAACATTATCTTAGTTGAGTATATGTTTTTTCATTATCCTTTAATTTTAATGATCGGTGCAGATACCTTGGTAATTTTTATTTTACAGATGCTATATTATGTATGTTTCTAATTATATGAAATTTCAACAACTAAAATAAATACTTGATTAAATAATAAGTCATAATTTTTAATGTATTCATAAACTGTTTTAGATACTTAAGTATCCAAATAATTATTCATTTTTTGATTCTGTATGCAATAATATATTTTATTATAAGCATTGCAGTCTGTTCTCCCATTTCGATAATACTGTAAGTTTTCTCTTATTTAATATGCTACATATTTCTTGTACTGACAGTTTGAAATAAAGATTAATTTTTATATAGGAAAAAAGGCCTGAATTGGTAGCTATTGCTGATCGTATTGATGTGAATTCTAAAACAGGAGTTGCATCTGACAGTTCAAGTGGATCTAGTTCCTCCTCATCGTCATATGAATCATCTTGCTGTTCAAGTTCTGAAAGTGATGACTCAGGGAAAGAAAGCATTAGTGATCGTAAGAGGAAAAGGTGCTGTACACACATCCTTTTTAGAAATAGTATTTAATGCTTTAACATCTGATGTCTGTTGGATTCAGTCTGCAAGTAAAAAGATCATTGTTCTCTTTTGTAAGGGTTAAAGATGTCAGAACTTTGGATGTTCTTTGTGTAATTTGATAGCTGATGATTCACTGAATGTGAGCCTGACTAAGCTGTGATGCATAGGCCACATGCCCGATTGCTACTCCTTGTTAATAGCAGGCGAGTGTGTGGTTTTCCAAACACTGTTTTTCTCTCTCTCTCTTTTTTTTTCCCCATATTCTTTATTTGTATGATATATTAAATAATTAGCAGAGTTTGACAAACTGAAGATCATCAAATATCTTCAAATAATAAATTACAGAATGGGAAAAAAATATTTTAAATGAAGAAAAATTCTCTATACCAAAAGTATGAAATTAAATTTTCAATCTGTTGAAAAGAGGCATCATACAAAATTTCATTCTTTTTATGTAATTAAGTTCTCTTAAGTAATTTAAACTAATTAGGCAGTTATTTTAAATTACTTTAGAAAAAATTGTTGCTTAGAATAATGTTAAGTTATGCATATAAATAATGAACTTGTGAATTTAAGCGATGGAAACAGTTAAAGGAACAGTAATAAAAATTTGTATAACTTACATGATTTTCCAGCTAAGAACATAGAATTTGCACAAGATTTTTGTTATGTGCCTTTCCAAAGCTTCAAAATCCAGAATTAATTACTTCTGGAAAAAATAAATTTAAATAAGAGCATAGAAAATTTTATATAAAGTAGGCTAGGGTAAGGTTGGGTTACGAGTTTTTCGACATTAAAAAAAGTTAAATGACCGTGATCACCTCTAACCAAAATGCAAGCTGTACAGCAATTTTTCATTCACTGTATAATTCCTGCAGTAATAAAGTGTATCTGTAATGAATGGAGCTTTTGAAGAGTGCTGAGTCAGTGTAATAATGTGTCCCACATGTATTCTGTCAAATTTAAACCTGGAGAATATGTGGCTTGCTCCATCACTTGGAGTCCTTTGTCCTAGTGCAAACCAATGGGGATAAGCATTATTGCATATTAAAAGGATATTATATCTATTGCCACCTAAAACAATTTGACATAAAGCTCGAGAACCTCATCTCTGTATATTTTGACATTTACAATTGCATTGATAAAAATGTGTGGGTCAGATAAAAATAAAATGTGTTTTATTATGGTAAGAATGGGCCATTCAAAATGATGCCCATTAACCATAATTCTGCCACCTTTGTACCGAATGCTCTTCATGGAAGTGTTCAGGCTTACTTCATGTTTTGCTCCTTCCAGATTGTAACGCATCTGAAGTTACTTTCGAAGCAAAAATGAGATTCATCAGTAAAGGTAACTCAGCAATCGTTTGCATACATTGCCAATGTCTTTAAACTGTTCCCAGATACTTGAAGCTTTTGACAACTTTTTAGATGTTTACAGAGCTGTGTCAATATCTAGCTTCCGTTCTCGTAGTAACATGCTGTTTTTCACAATCCATCGGATGCCTTTTTTCGATGATATTTTCCCTTTACACGTATTAAAATTTTATCCACCTACTCAAATGAAAATCTGAAACAACCCCTTGCTCTTCTTTCCACACGTGCTGAAAGAATGGACATGAAAATTTGCTTATTTCTCTGTAGAAGGTGAATCTCGTTGATAATACTGAACTGCCAGCCACCTGCCTTTCCGTAGACTTTACATAGTAGAATTAACATAGAGTAACTTTTTTATAATTGTTCCTTTAATTTTTTCTGCCAGTGTAGTAACTTGCCATGTATTTGGTCTTAGAATATAACTGTTTTTAATTCTGACTAGGAGTGCATTTATTGTTAGCATTTTTAATGTAAATATTATACAAACCATGCAGTTTCAATTTGTATCACTGTATAAAATAAACCTGACAATCTGAAAAAATTGTGAGATTTTAGTATGGAAAGTTAGAAATTAATTAATTATGGGCATATGTTTATTTTACTGCTTCAAGTACTTTGAATTAACAAAATAGAGTTGTGTGCAAAATAGTAGCAGAAACTTAAATGTGTAGGCAGTTTATGGCATTTCCAAAACAAGCAAAAAAAAGGGGGGGCTTTAATAACAGCTAGAAGATTTGGAGTGTATTTTTTTATTTCTTGTTTATATTGTTTGAATTAATTTTTCTGAACATTGATATTGTCAGATGCTTGTTTGGCATCATTGTTTATTTCTCCACATCAGACACGAATTTCATACAGTACTCTGTATTGTGGTAGAGACAATTATTAGTCACTTCTGGAATGCAAAAGCTTAAGATATAAAATTAACAAATAGAAGGGGAAGATCCAGATTAGATATTTTATAATATTGTATGTGGACATAAGAACATCTTTGTGCTTTTAAAGAAATATATTAGTATGCAATTTAAAATAAGATATTTAACCCTTAATTGGCGCATTTTTTAAGGTTTCAGTTCACATGGAAGTGAAAAATATTTAGGGAAAATTTCACCTCTTCTCAAAAAGGTGGTGACGTTTTTAATCAATCCTTTCAAGTAATTTAATATTTATGTTTTAAAAGTGCACATTTAAAAAAAATTGTCTATTAAAAATGTCTAAGGTAACTGTAAGTTTCATTTTTCATGGAGAAAGCTTACCTCAGATACAACTTTATCACATCATCTCTACCTGTTACTGATATGTTCTACACCCTTCTTTTTAGAAATGTAACTTTTTTAGCTTTTTTTAGGACTGTAATTGCCCTTCGAAACGAAATAGTATAGTTAAGAAGTCATTACGCTGTGTTAGTTCTACATTTATAGTGAACTATATTTAAACTCTTTCATCAAGCTTGTGATATTTCCATGCTTCTCTTTGAAGCTGAAGAAGAGTAATATTTATTATGAGTAAGGTGTTATTAATTTCTTTTGTAAAATGAATAATTTTCTTTAGAATTTGATTCCTTCCTTTAAGAAATCCTTTTTATTTTTTAAATGGTTTAAATGCATAGTTTCTTTTATATATATTTCTTTCTTTTGCTTCACAGTGATAAGTAAGGTAATTTTTTATAATGTTCACAGTTATTACAATTTATTTTCTGATAAATGTATAAAATTATTCATGTGCTCATACTTTGATAACTAGTTGTCATATGCGGTCAGGGAAGTTGTTCCATTTAGTTATGCAAAATTAAGGAAATTTAAATGTCACTGGGAACCTTAAGTTTACTTTTCTATACTTTAAACAAATTGAGAAAAGTAATTGTGTTAATTGAGTAATAGACTATGACTTCCTTAAATCTAAAATGAATAGGTTTTTTTTTTTTTTTTTTTTTTTTTTTACGATAAACTAATATAAATTTTCCTTTTGATCCACAGGAGATATTCTAGTCATGAAAATGAACGAGAAAGCCAGCGCTATCGCAGATAACAGTCAACATAAATTAGTGGAAAACAATTTAGTCACAATTTTATGGATCAACAATTTTAAACCACCAAAGTGTACTGTAGAAACTGCAAGTGCTTTGCGAGCATGTGCCTAAATGTGCTATTTCCAAAGTGAATTAATTTAAATAAAAATGACTGCATTTTGGTATTGACTGCAGTAAATTATTTTATGTAAAAAATATTTATCATTTGTATTGACTTTGAAGGCATTTTATATCTGGTGTAATAGTGTGACCATTATCATGTTAATCCAGGGAGCCTATGAAATAGTGCATGGTATGTGTTGCATGTTATATAACATGTAGATGATGTTTGAAAACACTTTTCATGTGATTTTAATGTTCATGATTTTAATTTGGGATGTTAATGAAAATTTAATTTATGAACTCTTATTTCTTAGCTCTATTTTAGATTTTAAAGGTATTTTTCATTATGACTAAGACAAAAATAAGCGTGCCAATGTTTGTTATGGATTAACATTGTCTATATTAATTCTGTACAGGTTACTTTCTATGGACTCTTTTGTACACTGTTGTTAAACTTGTTTGCAGTGAAAAATAAAGAATGTTTTTTCACAAGTTGTATATTATATTGCTCAAATAATAATCTGTCTTTGCTAGATGTTGAAAAGTAGGATTTGCTAAATTAAGAATCTATTCATATTTACGAGAAATAGTGCATTTTTTTAAAATGAATGAAAGTTCTTATGCATTTTATTATATCAGGTTATATTTTAGAGAATACTGTATACTGTTTTTTCAATTGCTTTGAGTTTCTGTAAATAAAACTCTAACTTAGTATAGAGTAAAACCTTTTTAATGGTTTTGACAAAATTAAGATGGTACCTGGGCATAGCCTGACAAATTTCTGGTTTTGCCAAGAGACTTCAGGTTTTTAATCACATCTTCCAGTTTCCTGGCAGATCACCAAATTGCCTGGTTTTTAATCTTGGCTTATGAAAGTGTTTCCCAGTATTCATTTAAACTTGTGCACAATTTAATTCTCAACCCCTTATGAGTTTCAGCATTAATTTTGTATTTATTCTATTTTATTTCAAATTTTCACATGAATTCTATTGTAGACATTTGCATGAAGATTCAACTAATACTAATCAGTAAATATTTGTATTTTGCAATTTTGTTTTGCATCAATATGCAATACATTATTAGGTTTACCCACCTAATAGAGTGTAAATTAATTATTATTTTCAACCTGTTTAAAAGTACTTTGATAAATTAAAGCTTTCCTTTCCTACTCAAGATTTGGTACAGTTTAAAAACATAAGAAAATACAAAATAAAGTTAACCAAAGAGCATAAAATTAAAATATCTTAATTAAACTTTAAATATATTTTACATCAAATTAGTACTATAAGTAGTTAAATAACTAGAATTTTGCATTATAAAGCTTTCTACTGAAAGTGTATGGCTGGGCAGTTTGAAAACCTTCCATAAACTCCCACTTTTTCATATTTCATGGTTGAAAGCTATGCTTATGTTCTTTACAAAATATTGCTTGTTTATAAAATGTTTTTGGGTGATATCTTAAGTACTTTTAAAAGTGAAAATCGTTATTTTGTATGTCGTTGGCAGTATTCATTCTTAAGGTTACAAAAATTCTCAGCATGAAAAGTTTTTTTTTTTTTTTGTTTATAAAGGGATATATTTCTTAGCTAACATAAACCTTTAAACCTGTGAATAAATATTTACGTCATGCATGTCATAAACCATATTAAAACTATAATATGTTAAATTTACTATTGGCCATGATACTTTTTCATGGATTTTCTAATTACATAATATATAAAATAATAATTCTGATAGATAGAATCTGAAGTCACTTATTATGTAATAATGTTTTATTGTGGATCCTTTCAGTTTATTATATTTTAACTCTTTAAGGGGTGGTATATAAAATAATTTAAATTGTGGTAAAATATTGCACGAATTGCAACTTATGGACCGTAAGAACACAAAATTTAGACTTGAAAAAAAAAAAAATCTAGAGCAAAATCCTGAATTTTGAAAGCTGCTATATATTTTGTACCTGTGTGCCTCTAAGACATTTTTTTCCGCATAGCTGCCAATTGTTAATTTTTTTTTCCATCTGTTTTTGCATACTTTTGATGTGCATCTATAGAGATGGGTGCTTGAATGTAGTTGTGTAAGTCTGAAGTCAAAACTTTTTAAATTTTAAAAATAAAATTTACACCTTCATGCACTTTTATTATGCCACCCACTTGTATATACTTATGTAAAATATGCGAATAAAGCTTTTTAAAGAGATTTAAATTCAGTATTATTATTTTATGAAAAAGATTAGCAAATATGACATTGCATGTGTAAACTGTATCATGCTGTAATTGAACTAGTATAAGTAATTGAACTAGTATAATGTTACAAGGAGATGTAACTCGGGTGAAAAATAAAAAATTGAAAAATGAAACAGTACGACTCAACTGAAAAATTATGTTGCATTTTTGGAGTTATTATATTTTTTGCTCTAGGTAATATATAAAAAGAGCATACTTCGTGCTGCGATAGCAAGAATTGCCCCCCCCCCCAAACACTTTCGATTATATCGGGCCCCTTTTTAAAATTTTTTGTAATATAGGTTGAAATATATAATTTTGTTCAGAAAGAAAAGCTATTAAACGATTTTATCATTTGATACACGTCAAAACTCTTACTTCAAAAAAAAAAACTCAAATATTTGCCCTCCTCCCCCCCTTCCAAAGATAAATGATTTGCATTTAAAACTGGCTTTGGAAATATTTTCCTTGCTCTCACCAACTTGTAGACATATTTCAAAAACCAGGTATTTGTATCCTAACCCAGGGAGAAAATTTCTCTTATATTGTCTACTTTTTCATTTGAAATTAACAAAGATAATAAATACCCTAAGGCATAAAAGCATGCTTTCAAATCAGCAGTTTTTCCATTTCACTAAGAGACAGACCTAAAGTGCATTTCTGTTTCCCCTGTTTGTAAATGAGCTTTCTTTTTGTGTGATATTATCACAGCCTCTTTGTGGAGATAGCGTTCTGATGCAGACAACTCTCAGCACACGGTCAGTAAACTCCCCATCCCTCCATGAACATAATATTAAATCCTAAACAACTTTAAATTACAAACAAATTGTTACATTATAAACAATTAAAATTATTGCATCATAAGCAATTATAAAGAAATTTTGTCATCTTGCAAGAGTAGAGAAGAAGAAGTCTGGTGCTGCAATTTATTGGCATGTTACCTTCATTATATACTTGTCTTAAAATCATATAAATAATCTTTTTTTAATTATGAATTTTGACTGAAATGCAGTAAATATATAAGATTCAGCGTGTGTATGTCATATATTTTCAGATTTTGAATATTTTATTCCCCTTCAATAGAATTTATGAATCTTCAAACATGGTACCTTGGAACGATGTATATTAATTTCATAACTGCAAAATATTGAGCATTCATAGGGTAGTGCTGCCATTAAGAATTAAAAGGAAACACTAGAAACGTATGATTACAGCTTTTGGTGTAGAAAAATTAACATTTTTTAGGAGGTTAAGAAATTGACAAATAAATGGCACATTTTATATACCCGTGCCCTTTAAAGGTTAATAGATTAGGAATTCAGGGCAAATTTTAAATTGTTGAAAGTAGCATCAGCTACTCTTTATTTATAGGCACATTTCCTTTGATCCATATTAGTAACACTCTCAGTTTCAATATTTTTTTCACTTGAGTCATCGGTGGCCAACTCTGACACTGAATATTGCTTTGATATAAATCCCAGTGATTTGGCATGCTGTATGAACATTATCATGATTTTCCCTATGTATAATAGAAATTTATCCAGAAAGACATTCTTTCCATTAGGCAAATAGCCCTTGTATGTTGTACCTTAATCAGTTAATTAAGCATTCACTTTTCTGACTGATTTTGATATAGATCATACTGCATTTTACTTGCTTCTTATCTCTTTTATTGTTATCTTCTTTCAAAGTTATTCTTCCTTTTGCTTTATTTATTCCAAAAGAGTGACCTAATTGTCACCCATTTATATATTTTAATTATTTTGCATTTTTTCTGTAAGTTACTGGTATTTTTAATTTTTAAAGAAAAATATTTTTACTTCCTTGCCCTCTTATTATTTGTTGTTTCAGTTTAAATAAAAATGAACTTTAAGCTTAGGAACCTTGAACGGAAAATATATATTAATGAAACAAGTGAAAATGATATGGCATACTGCTGAAGTTTAATTGTGACAAGTGTAATGGTAAATGCTATTCTCATTTTGAGTTATTTATGAAAAGTGTCATACTGCTTGTACCATGCTTGGGAAATTCACCTCATATTTAGTAAAAGCAAACTGTAACTAGTAAACTGTTTTCAGAGTCAGTATGGAGTAAAGAAACTTATACTAGAGCTATTTAGCTGCTGCTTTCAATAAACAACTGCAAATAGGTTCATAACTTTTAAAAGACTGGGAAGTTTGGAACTGTTTCACTTAAAAGGACAGGTAATCCAAATGCATTTCCACTTCCTTTTAGCTGCCATTGTAAAGGGAAACTACTACTATTTTGAAATCTTTCCTTTGAGGGTCACTTTTGTTAATTTTCAGATAAGAGGCTAGCGAATAATGCAAAATTTTTTCCTCTTTTCTGTTGTCTCTTTTCTCTAAACTAGGAAAACATACGATGGTGAGATTTCGTAGCTAAGTAATTGTTGAATGGTAGAATATTAAACTTTTAACACTGCATTATAATGAAAATTCATCTTAGCAGCAAGTATCTCCTATGTACGTGTAAAATCAGTTTTTATTTGTTTTCAAACTGAATTTAGTTTAGAATTAATTACATGAACTGATTAATAGTTTTAATTTATACTAAAAACTGATGTTTAACTATATGTTTCTCGCATAAATCGGCAGTTCGCATTCACTTTGTTACAAATGTTATGTAGCAGTTTATATTTATATATTAAATAAATCCTCTCGTATTTTTGTGATATTAGCTTTATCTCTCTTTTTTGTTAGTATTGTTATTGTTTTTTTTTTTTTAATTTATTGATCATCTCCATTGTATCATATGTATTTCATCTTATTGTTCCTTGTTCTTTCTTGCATTTTTGTGATAAAAGCTTTCCCCTCCCCTTTAGCATTTTTTTTTAAATAGTCTCCTCTACTATAAAAAAAGATTTTATTGATTATATTTTCATTGTATTGCAGTGCATTTTGCATGTTTCAGACAGCAATATTAAATACAAAAATTACAATAAAAAGGGGAAATATAAAGAAACTGAAAATTGGTGAAATTAATACTAATATCATAAAGTTTCAAGTGGATTTATTAACTTTATTTATTTATTTATTTATTTATGTAGACTAACAGAGGTTGAGCAGTAAAATCAATGAACACTGATAGCTAGGTTTGGTTCCATGACCAACCAGTTTCCCTTAAAAAGTCCTCCAGGAAGCTCCTTCTACCTTGGCAGATAGCATTCTCTGCCTTGGTCGTAATCCAAATTTTCTGTCTTTTATTTATACATGCATATAAAGACTGGAATTTTCATAAATAGATAATTAACCCGTCAAAATATAGCTACTGGTATGCAGGTCGCTTCTGCAGGAATTTAGCTCGTATTTTCACTGTGCACATAAATGTGAGGAATACTGAGGTTGTAAATGTTATTAAAATAGCATTTCTCATTAGTACTTCACCACAATGATGATAATTTCATTCTTAATTTAAAAAAAAGGCTTATGCCAAAAAGTAATTCAGTCTCTTGGTAAAATATGAAAAGATAATATAGATAAAACTAGACAGTATAGGTGAATTAGATTGTTTGATTGTGCAAAATTACGCTAGCGCTGTTTTGCCTATATGAAAAAATAACATCGTTAAAGACTGTATTTATTATTATTATTTATTTATTATGTGCTCTGCCATTAGGAACTACACGGAAAGGAAGGGATGCTTCATGGAGAACGTTTTAGAAAGTAGAAAATTGGCTCGTATCCACGTTACAAATGGGGAAAACCTCGTAAATGCCTATGCAGCCAGCCCGTTCGCCGGGACTCGAATCCTGGATTGAACTACTAGTGTTCAGTGGCTTTTATTGCTCGGCCACTAGTGGGTCTTTGTTAAGAACTTTCTGCAGGAAACTGGCCCATATGTGCATTGTACATGTGTATGTGAAGGGGGAGAAGAAGAAGCTTTATCTAGTGCAGCAGAGAATAGAACCTTCGAGAACCACCAGTGTATATCAACTTTACTGATATGCTATTAGGTGATATTCATTAACTGAAGGTATGACCTGTTATCAATACGGGTACAATTTCTATAAGAAGTTGAAGCAAAAGAATACATATATATTTATATCTGAATTATTATATTCTTTATTATTATCTCCTAGGAAATGAAGAGTAAATGCTATTTAATGAGAGAATTTTTTAATAGTTAAATCTTAGTAAATGGTGTAAACCTGTGAAAAGCAAAATATGGAAAATGTATTTATTTAATACATTTTTCTTTCTTGCCACATTTTGCATTTGCAAATATTAAGAGAAACACAGAAAGCAAATATTTAAGAGTAATTATTTGCTGATCTCATATAAAGTCCTGACTTTATAAGGGGAATTAATCTCTTTCCATAAAATGATCAATAATTGGAATATTATCGTGTTTGACCTCTTTCGTATTTTTTAATAAAGCAGCTTTGTCGAATACGAAAAAAATATAAATTAATATAATATTTGAATTTAAATCGGTGATTTTCAATAATATATATATATATGGATATACAAATATATGGATACATCTCGATATATATGTATACGCAGATATCTTTTGTATTTACACATTCATACATGTGTATGTTTTTATCCACGTGTGCATATAATATGCATATATCTGTTTGCATATACGTACAAAATTAGCATACATATATATTACACATTCGCGTTTGTGTTGCATATTTTGCATGCACACATCTTTTGCATTACCATATGCATATCAATATGGTTATATTATTTATGTAGAATTCTAGAGAGCAAGTTAATCATGCGAAACACAACTGAAAGTTTTTGCCTCGAGCTAACATTGCACTATTGAGGGAAAATGAAAGGGAATTTACAAAACCCCATAGTTTTTGTGTGGTGCGAAGGTCATCGGACAATGACTTTCCTGCACCCTGGATGGTGGGGTGGGAAGAATGTCTTCGGCTAGAACCGTCCTTTTGAGACCGCGACTCTGGCGTATAATTCAGTCACCCGTCTTCTAAGCGTTATTCAAAGCCTCTGAAGCCTATCATATGCATTTAAGAGAGTTTATACAATCGTTAATAGCAAAAAATCCTTAAAAATATATTCATTTTATTCAAATTGGTATTTTTATCATGATATTATATCAAGGAAATACAAGAGATCATATTTAATTTGAATTAAAATGTGCAAATTATCAAAACAAGCTAACAAAATGCAGTCATAAAATGAAAATTGGTTCTTGCTCTCGTACCTTCATTAACATCATCTAATAAATCAAAATTTTTATATATTTTCTCTTCTGTAGCTATAATCCTAGATCACTATCTTGAAAGATTACTTTTTATAATTGTTTTCCCTAATAAATTTGATTTTGAAAAAATTCCTTCATTTAAAAGCATAGCTCTCAAAACTTTTTTTGGTTTGCTACCATTTGTTCAAGATTTCTTTTCCCCTCAGTGACTAACCTTTCAACAAAGATATACTAGATGGCTTCTGAATGCGATCTGTGGGCACTAACTAAAAACATTTGAAAATTTTTAGATACCTGTTGCATATGCACTTTGTCAAATGTTGATTAAAATTCCTCATGCAATACAGAAACAAAATGGTAATGAGCAAAAACTACTCAAAGCATTTACAGATCTGGCAATCCATGCACAGTAGAATATATTTAAAGAACATGCTACTGTGCTCATACTGGATATTACTGGCTGTCACATCTGTAGTTATGTTTTTAAGATATTAAACTGATAGTTTATATTTCATTCTCATAGAACAGAAAAATGAACTTGCATGCATCTTGAACCAGCATATGTAAAGGATTAACTGATATGATTTAATGATTCTTGTCAAGATGCAAGATTTTCTATAATCAAATGAATGTTTCAAATATCTGGATAAGCAAATTTTTCAAGTATGTTCTTATTGTCCACTTGGTTTCAAAGGAAACAGGTCTCTCAATCCAGTAAAGACCCCTCCTATTCCACTGATGAGCGATAATATTGGGAAACGATCTAATTCTTTATTAACTGGCAATGTCAGAAAAGTTTTAAATGGATTATGAAATGATGCTATCATACTGTTTTTTGCAATATCTGTCAAATTATGAGTTTGCAGTTTCATTTTTGAAAATTTCATATATTATTTCCTCTTGAATATTTTGTCAAACAAGGGAAAATATTTCTTGTTTTACCATATTTACTAAGTTATTTATTTATCACTTGATGCTATTTGGCATTCAGTGATAGCTCATCTTTCACTATTACCTCTTACACGGGTCGCTGAACACTGGTAGTTCAACCTGGGTTTGATTGCAGATGAATGGGATCACTGCACGAGTCTCTTTTTGGTTTTCCCTATGGCATGGACATAGTCAGTTCCCTTAGAAAGTTCTTCGCGAAGGCATCTTCCCCTTTAAGCAGATAGCCGTCATGTACTTTGCCAACCAAACAAACTACTATTTGTTAATTGAAAAGATATGCTGAAGTGAAAAGGCTTTATTAAAACAATGGTTATGTAATTCTGAGTAAAACTTCAATTGAAGATACCCAGATGGCTTTAGTGACTCTCTGCGAGAGTTTTTTCTAGACAGTATTGAAGCAAGCTATTATATCCTATTGATTATAGTTTTCTCTCACTAAATTTATCTCAGATTTCGAGAGTTGTTCCCAATTAAGGATTAATCCTTTCACATAGCAATTTAACTGAACAAGATCGCAGTAGTCAATATGTTTAATTTTGATTTTAACCAAAATTAATTAAAAAAAAGTATTGATATGATAAAAACAGGTGAGTGTCATTGTACTGAGCAAAAAATAATGGCTGTGTATAATTTAGATCCTAGGAAAATAACGAACATGAATGTTCTAAAGTTGAAGAATGTGAAAAATAGGTTTTTTTTATATAAAATTATACTTAGCATATATTTCTCCATAAAAATATCAAAAAGAAGTTAATTGCTTTTATGTGTCTTTTTTTAATTTAAAGTAATCTTTAGACCTTTTATTAAGGTAAAGCTTATGATTTTTTTATTCATGACCTGACATTTATAATACTTAAAATTTACAGAACGTCAGATCATAGGTTATATGAATTTTGGTCTTCTAACTGTATTATATTTTATTCTTTAAATTGCACTACTGATAACCTACCTCATACACTTACTGCACATTTACAAGAACCAATGTTAGTCTTATTGATTCCAAAAATATGCTAAGAAAGGTGTGTGTATTTATATATATATGTGTGTAAAATAACTACATTTCTAATGCTTGTGAATATTAATGGGAATTTATTATTTCACATATCTTTGAACAAAATATAAAGCTATAATTAATAAAGCTTTACCTTCTTCCAAATAAATAATAAATGAGTATCTAGTAAGATAAACAGTTTGAATATTTTGTAATTACAGAAGAAGAAGGTTACCCATTTATGAGTTTTTAAATAAAATACATTTTTATCAATGACCAAAACAAAAACTGATGTGATTTTTAAAAATATTTCCTGTAACTTCCAAACTGTTCTTTTATATGGGTGCTATAAAAATTTACTGAAGTGCTTATTCATCTTTAATTTTTAAAATTGTGATTACATAAAATTATATAAATTGTGCAATATACACTCATTAAATACAGCAGAGTCTGTCTTTTAAATTAGATAATATGATGCAATTTAAATGTTTGTTAAATGTTTTGCATTGTATATAGTCTTAAATATTAAATTCTTTGTGTAATACATATGTACATATGAATTAATATAGAGATTCATTTGTACATATGAATTAATATAAAGAAAATGTTTTGTATTTTTATTCATACGTATTAAAAGGAACATTTCAACTTTTATGCATCAAAATAGAAATAACAGCATAATTTTAATATTCATTTCTGTAACTAATATTAGTTCATTTTTAAGTGAAGTCCAAAACCTTCTTCTGGAATTTTTGTTAAAAAGTTTACTTTTAGGACTACAAGGTAGAAAAATTCATAAACTGAATACAAATATCAAAATAATTTCTGAATCATTATAGTCATCTTTTTGATATAAACTGCTAAGATACGTATTTTTTCTATTACTGAAATTTTATTTGGAAATGTAAATTTTCCAAATTTTAAAGTGCTTATTCTGAAAGCAAATATGGTAACTACACTTTTTTGGTTTGTATAAACTTGATACAATTATTAAGTCTTCAGCATTTTGTTATGTATATTTTATTTTAAAGAGTAAAGTTGTAGCAATAATTGTAAGTAGAATTAATATACTAAAATAAGATCTTCTAATAAAAATGTCACCTTTTTTTTAAACAACATCATTTGATAATAATGTATAATAATGTGAGTGAGTATTGAAGGTTTTGAATTTTAATTAAATTGTTCTAAAAATGGTAGAATATTATGCAATTCAAATATTTTTAAGATTTTAAAATTACTTAACTGACTTAAGTGTATTTTGCTGTATGAAAGAAGAAGAAGTTTTTTTTTCCTTTAATCAGATTTTTCATCTTAGATTTAAATTTTAATCTTTTTATTTCTGCCATGATCTTTTGTGACATTGTGTATTTAAATTAATAATTATTGAATTTCCATCTCCATGTAAAATGATTTTCTTCACTGATTACAAATAACATTTGGATCTGAAAATGAAAAAATTTATAAAAAATTTCATAATATGTCTTATTTATTTATTTTTCCTTTGTTACAGAAACTTTGAATTAAAGACGAATTCTAATGTACTGTACTGTTTATAATTATTCTTAACAGACTGAAATTAAAAATGTCATAAATTACTATATGTGATTTTTGTACTTTTGAAATGATTTTAAGTCATAGCTGCCAACCTTAAAATATCAAAAACTGGGAGTTTCAAAATTCAGTTCAAGAGCAATGTCGCAAAATAATTTTAAAATGAATTTCCGATACACAGTTTCACGCGCTGGAGACAAAAACGTTTTGCAATGTTACAACATTGCCATTGCTCACTTTGAAATAGTTGAGTTTGTTAATCAAAAATTCATTAAAGTTTTACAAAATATGAAATCGACAATAATACAAATACCAAATTTCAAATTTGGGCTTTCTGATGCCCATATTCTGGTAGAAACATTCAGTATTCAAAATTTGATGGCTCCAGGTACCATTTTTTTATCACAGTGCAAGAAACATACATACATTTAAGCAGATCCTTCATTATTTAATTTCATTATATATAATACAAGGCTCTAATATTTGGTGGCAACAATTTGAAAAGTGAACTGACATTCATAGTGAACCAACACAAAATACCAAAATGAAATTAGTAGTCCTTCTGGGCAAATTGCCCCTTCGGACTAACAAATTATTGCATAGTTTTTTGTTCTTCTGATGTTATCTAGTTTTTTTTTTATATACATATATATATATATATTTTCTTATGAACGAAATTAATAGTCCTTCTGGGCAAATTGCCCCTTTGGACTAAAAAAATGGGACAGTTCTATATCTCCTGTTCTATTGAACCGATTGACAAAATTCAAATTGCGTTTTTCATGTCTCGAAAGTGCAATGTAGGATATATATTAGATTTATATATAGCATTGTTCTAATATAAGCATTTTGGCACAAAATCGGACATTTTCTGAAATGACATGCCATATATTTTGATTATACGACTCAAATTATGCCTAAACATTAAATTTTGTAAAATGTGTGAAATTACAGAGAAATTAAAAAATTTACCTTATCGCATTTTTTTTTAGTTGCACCAAGAATAATTCACTTGGTGAACTTCTTAATTTATAGCAACCTATTCTTCTTTCCCTTTTTTACATTATACATGTGCTGAAAAAAAGTTGTGGTTCATGCTTTCAAATAATTTTAATAAAAAATTTTGAATAAAAAACTAATATTTTGCAGGTGTGCCTGGTAGAAATACATCTACTTTAAGATGATGTTAAAAATTTTATAGGTTATTAATTATTTAAAAATATACAAATTTAAAAAATAAATCATAAAAGCTGGGTAAATTTTATTTGGAATGAGCCTAAATTTAAAAATGTGAAAGGAAGAATCAAATAAGTTTAATAAAAAAAAAGAGATTAATGAAAATTCAATTACATTGAGGAGCAAAAATTTCAAAAGCTAATTTTTTAGAAACTGTTCATGCGATTTTTACAAAATTTGGCAGTTTGACATAATTTGAGTATGCTGCATATATATCTAATACATATCCTAACCACGGACACTTAGCCGACGGGACACTTAACCGACACCAGTTAGCCGACAAGACATTTAGCTGACATGGACACTTAGCCGACAGGTCATTTAGCCGACACAGACAGTTAGCCGACAGGACATTTGTCCAAGACAGAGAGTTACCCGTCAGAACATTTAACTGTCAAAACATTTAGTCAACAGGACACTAAGCCGACAGTGACGTTTTAGCTCACACGTACGAACTAATTATTTAATCTTACTATGAATTACAAAATTTCAAGACTTATCCATAAATTCAATATTTAAGTAATATTTTCACTATCAGTAAAATTCATTTTTTGATTCTTAAAGATCTCATATGTGGTTATAATTATTGTGTTAATTTAGCATTGTGTGATATTTATCGTGCTTTTTGGTGTATATTGGCCAAATTAAAAAAGCGCTGAAATTTCTCGTCAAGGAATATAAATTAAATTTCGAAAGGAAAAAAGAATTTTTTTCACCTAAATACGGCGGTCACTTAGTTACATTTTAATATGGGATTTTCAAAAATTATCCGTAAAGCTTCTTCATTTAATCAACTGGGTCCTTTTGAACATTTTCACATCATTAACAATTTTTCTTGTTTACTTAATGATATTAATTTTCCAATCTAGCTGTTCTTAATGCTTTCAAATTTGTATGAAATTAAAAGCGCGATTCTGTAACATTTTATTGACCACGCCTCTCACTTAAAATACTTACTTACGTTAATGTTTATAACACTAAACTGCTGCATAATGTTTAATTTAGAATTCAAATGGGGCACCGACGATGGGAAGAATGTAATATTATGTGATGAGTAAAATAGTAATGAAATGTAAAGATATTAGAAATTTGAAAGCATTTTGGAGGAACGAGAATGGAAAATTAATATCATTAAGTAAACAAGAAATGATTAATGATGTGAAAAATTAATGTTGTGAAAGTGTTCAAAGAAACCCAGTTGATTAAATGAAGAAGCTTTACGAACAATTTCTGCAGATACCATATTAAAATGCAACTAAGTGACCGTTGTGACGTAAGTGAAAAATTATTTTTTCCTTTTGAAAATTAAATCATATTCCCTGACGAGAAATTTCAACACTTTTTCAATTTGGCTACGTGCCAGCTAAACGTCACTGTTGGCTTAGTGTCCTGTTGACTAAATGGCTTGACAGTACCTGAATGTCCTGTCGGCTAACTTTCCGTGGCGACTAAATGTCCTGTCGGCTAACTGTCCATGTCGGCTAAATGTCCTGTCGGCTAACTGTCCGTGTCGGCTAAATGTCCTGTCGTCTAAGTATCCGTGTCAGCTAAATGACCTGTCAGCTAAGTGTCCGTGTCGGCTAAATGTCTTGTCGACTAACTGGTGTCGGTTAAGTGTTCCGTCGGCTAAGTGTCACGGAACCTCCTAACAATGCTGTATATAAATCTAATACATATCCTAAGTCCCGCTTTCGAGACACGAAAAACGCAAGTTGAATTTCGTCAGTCGACCCATTAGAACAGTAGATATAGAACTTACTTTTTTTGGGGGGAGGGGTGCAGTATACCATATATTTGTAAGATACTTTCTCTCTCCTTACCAATGCCTTTGTGATGTAATTGGAAGCATGTCTAACTAGTAATCAAGGGACTGGACTGCAAATCTATTGAGGGCATTGTACGTATTTTACATCTCCTGCCTCCAAAAAAAATCACTCTACAGTGGCACAAACTAAAATGTAATGAACAATAATTCGTCACTGTCAGGATCTCGTGACTACGTTTTAAGTTCCCTGTGCTTTCCCACTGTAATTGGAAGCATGTCCATCCAGCTAGCAGTCTGAAGGACAAGAGTTGGAATTACTGTGAAAGTGTTGCATATTTTCTATGTTTCTTTTTCGTAAGTTGACCTAATGATTGTACAGAAGCAAAGTTAAATATAAATACTTAATTATTAAACACTGATTGAATCTTTTTATACAGTATTGTAAATGTCTATAGTAGATTAAAGCAATTCATATTCAATAGAATTTTATAACTAGGGTTATGGGAATGAAATTAGCATAATTTATGCTTCATTAGTTCAAAAATGAAACTTAAACAGTGCAAATTTTATTACTGAAAAACGTTTTCATTAGGGGTAAAAATTAAAAACTGGGAGATTTGGCGATCTCCCAAGAGCTGTGTCAAAAAACCAGGTGAGTTTAATGCATTTTGAGAATTTAATGTCTAAGGAATTTTTTGTAAATATGTTAGGCAAAAGATTAGTATATGTGTATCACATGTTAATTATATGTGATGCAGTTAAACATTAAATAGTGGTATTTTAAATTGCTCCTCATATTTTTTAACGTAGTTTTCTTTTAATTTTAAATATTCATAATTGCATTGGAGGGGACTTTATCACCATCGTAAATAAAAAATGAAGAGAGTTGGGAGATATTGTCTCAGTAGAAGATACTTTGCTTTTTAGCTTGCAGTCCAAAAAAAAAAAAATTTTTTTTTAAAGAATTTTGTGATTTTGTAGTAATATTTAGATTTTTTTGGATTAAATATATTTCCTTTAACAACTTTCAAATAATTCAAAAGTAAAGTTAAGTTTATTTTAGCACCTTTAGTTTATTTATAAGCACCTTTAGTTTCATGTCAGTACAGTAGATATCATTTATTGTGATCGCTGCAGATTCAATGATGCAAAACATATATTATTATCTACTTACTCGCATGGTCTTGTACATTGTTCAAACTATGTAAATAATTTATACAGCAGAAAAGTAAAACACTACAGCTGATATAAATTTTTAGTCTATCAATCTTATCTTCTTTTTAAAATGTTTAAAAAATGGCCACAGCATTATAAAGGTAAGTATCATGGCAGGCATAAAACAATTTTAATGCTATTTGAACTCCAGAAAGACAGGCCATGCATGTAAAACAAATTATCCCAGTGCCAACAAGATATGCTTATTCCAGTGGCTGAGAGATAAAGCAGTTGAAATAAGTTTTCTCCATGTTTGGACTCTGGTGTCTGAAAGGCTAGGTATTCAGTTTGAATGTAAGGCAAAAATACGTGAAGAACACAGGATGTACACTTTTATAATTATGACTGATTATAAAAAGGTAGACATTATAAAAATCTAGAAGAGTATTTTTGTGAGAGATTGGTTTATTTGATTATGGCAAAGCAGATCAGAAATAATAAATGAAGAGAGTTGGGAGATATTGTCTCAGTAGAAGATACTTTGCTTTTTAGCTTGCAGTCCAAAAAAAAAAAAATTTTTTTTTAAAGAATTTTGTGATTTTGTAGTAATATTTAGATTTTTTTGGATTAAATATATTTCCTTTAACAACTTTCAAATAATTCAAAAGTAAAGTTAAGTTTATTTTAGCACCTTTAGTTTATTTATAAGCACCTTTAGTTTCATGTCAGTACAGTAGATATCATTTATTGTGATCGCTGCAGATTCAATGATGCAAAACATATATTATTATCTACTTACTCGCATGGTCTTGTACATTGTTCAAACTATGTAAATAATTTATACAGCAGAAAAGTAAAACACTACAGCTGATATAAATTTTTAGTCTATCAATCTTATCTTCTTTTTAAAATGTTTAAAAAATGGCCACAGCATTATAAAGGTAAGTATCATGGCAGGCATAAAACAATTTTAATGCTATTTGAACTCCAGAAAGACAGGCCATGCATGTAAAACAAATTATCCCAGTGCCAACAAGATATGCTTATTCCAGTGGCTGAGAGATAAAGCAGTTGAAATAAGTTTTCTCCATGTTTGGACTCTGGTGTCTGAAAGGCTAGGTATTCAGTTTGAATGTAAGGCAAAAATACGTGAAGAACACAGGATGTACACTTTTATAATTATGACTGATTATAAAAAGGTAGACATTATAAAAATCTAGAAGAGTATTTTTGTGAGAGATTGGTTTATTTGATTATGGCAAAGCAGATCAGGGCTATGTGCATAAGTGTGGAGAAATACCTTCATGGAAAACTTTCCAAGGGAAAGTAGCTCATGCATGTTACACATGGGGAAAATCATAAAAATACCAGTGCAGCCAGTCTGTTCGCCTGGAGTCGAACTACCAGCATTCAGCAATTCAGTTTGCATTACATATAATCTCTTCCTCCCCCAATTTTTTTTTCTTCGTCTTCTTCTTCTTGATTTGATTATAGATTCTACAAGATAATATGAATTACTCTCCAAAATTAATCAAAATGTTTGTCATGTGCCTTGAATGCATATTATATTAAAAGATGCATTTTCATATGTAATTACCGTTTTCTGATTTTGCATTTGTGCTGCAAGCTCAGTTTACATGCCTTTCATGAAACCTCTTGGTTTAACTAAAGAACTTCTCACAATCCATTTTAAATAGGAATTAGCATATAATTTTACCCCTTTTCTTATGATAACTTTATTATTTTTAAGCTATGTTTAGGTCTGCTTATATTGCTATTTATCCAGTTTTGCTTGTGTTTCAGATAATAAGAATTTATTTTTCATTATGATTGCATTATTTAAGATTTTTAGAATACTTGCTATATTTTAATGTAAAAAAAAACAAAATGATTTCTGCGTGAACAGTCTTTCAAATGATGACGTAAATCCAATGAATCTAACGAATTTCTGGTATATTTAAAAACAAAAAGAGAGAAGGTAATAAATTATTTTTGTATATAAAGGAAGAGTACTTATGTGTTATCATAATCACTTTAGCAGAAATCAACAAAATTTCAAAATACGACCAATTCTCATAACTAGATGCATAAAACTCCATTTTGATACTATATGGTCTTTTTGTTGCATTTCATGTTCCATTGGTTGTATGAATAAGTTGTGATTTTCCTCCGCCTTGATTTAAAAATATGTCCTTGTGGGATTTCTTTATGGTAGAAGAAATTGCATAAATACAGTATTTTATGGCAAAATCAAATCTTTCTCAAAGTCATTGCTATGAAATTTCCACCACAACAAAATATCATTTTTAGGATTACTGACTGTTCTTTTAAATAACTATAGTTCAAATGTGAAATACTTATGGTATGCATAATTTTTTACAATAATTAAGTAATTTTAGTTTTCTTTTGTAAAATTTGCCAAACTGCACCAAGGTGGTTGTAATAATACGCAAGTACCAAAATAAATTACATGAAAAGTGACATAAGAAGCTAAAAAATGCCAGATTCTGATTAAATTACTCTTCAGCTTTCTTTTCAACATTAAGTATTTCTGTGTTCTTTAAATGTACAAGTCAGATACACATGATTTTCAAATGCATGTCTGTGGAAATGAAGCTGGATTTACTAAGGTTTATCTTCACATATTTTTAGAGATCAAAACCTTCAAAATACATAAAAGTCTGGAGCATAGTGAGTTTATTAAGGTTAAATTCTGTAAAAAATTGTGTTCCAATTTCACAAGAGTTCTAATTTCTATCCAAATAATTCTGATGTTTTAAAATTGAAAAAGCATCCATTTTTCATTCTCCTGTCTTCAAAACTATTGATCTCTTAACTACAGTTTTTGAAAGATTCATGTAGTTTTTTGAACAGTTATTCTTACCTATATATGGTTATAAAAACAGATATAGAAGGTTTTTTCCCCATTTTCAATTAAAAATGAATTATCATTGGATATGAAACAAGCATTTCTGAACAAAAGACAAGAATCCTTGTCATTGTCATAAACAAGAATTTTATGTGTTTTGCTGAATATCATGATTATAATTAAATAATGAATCAATTTAGTCAATGAAATCTTTTAATCATTGTAGATATATCTACAAGTCTCAAATGAGATAACACATAATTCAGTGTAAAAAATTCAGAATTCTGCTCTTGCTGTTGGTTCGCATCTCCCTTCCAAAAAGAGATGACGAGATAAGATGAAGAGAACAGAGATAACTTCATTTGAAGTTCTATTATGTAAATTTAATAGAAGACACAATATCAGACTATCTTGAGTGAGGTATGCTATCACAGAATTCATCTTTATCTGATGTGTCTAGCTATTATCAGTCAAGTTTCTTTGAAAAAAGTAATATATAAGAATATTTCCTGCACAATATTGATGCTCTTCATACTTATTATAAAATGACCTTGCCTAGTATTTGTTATATATAAAATCTATAATAAATGAGCAATAAGATTCCTGTCTAGAGAAGTGAGCTATACTTGAAATAAAGAATGAATCTTTTTAAAAATAACAAAACAAGCCTATTTCACAGATATAATAACAGTTAGAAGCAGATCCTTCCAGGCACCTGGCCCAAAGTACAGGAGCCAACTAACTCTTTTTTTTTAATATTTATAATCCTTATATGCATGCAGAGGTTCATGCTAAGCAGTTTCAAATACAGTATTGTCAGATGATCAGGCTTAAATAATTCTATTCCATTACTGTGTCAAAGATGTAAATGTAATTTTAAAAAATAGGCATGTTTAAATTAATGCAAGAAGTTGTTAATATCAACAAAATAATAATAATAATACTTAGAAAAAGGCATATTTTCATTTTTCTAAAAGATAACCTAAATATTATTCATTAAAAATAATTTTCTCTTAACAGATTGAGAGAATTAAATGATATATTTAATTGCAATTTTTGGAAAAAGAAAATAATCATGATATAAAAAAAATTATATTTAATACATCAAGCTTAATATCACTTAGGAATTGCAACATTTTCTTGTGCATACTCTCATCTTATAAGTGGTTAGCTTGTTCATTTGGCAATTAGAAAATAACATGGTTGGAATACTGTTGAAAGCACAATTGATTTTTCCAAAAAGGTATGATAAGACACACATTCCAAAAAGAGGTGATGAGTTCACATTTCTTTCTTCGAGAAACATAACAGTATCTGCAGTTTCATTCCATTACTTTCATTTTATAAAGCATTCAGCAGTTATGAAAGTTTTGTATCTATCTGTCCTCTACATAGACATTAATTATCCTTAAATAAAGTTTCAGGATTTACAGTCAGATCTCCAAATGTATGCTGAAACCTGGATAAATTTGTTGATGATATTACGACTTCCAAAATCAAATAATTTGCATCTTTTGTGTCTGCCATAACATCTCTTATAGCAGCCTCTTTTAAAAGCCAACTGTAAATATTAAAGGAAAAAATAAAACTTTATTTTCCTTCCCTAAATACTTAAAGCAACCTTCAAATATAATAAAAGATTCTCATACTCTGAACTTCAAATCATCCAACTTGAAATTAGTGGGAAGTTTTCATGTGAAATTAAAAGATAGAACAGATAAAAAATTTAAAGGCATAATAAAAATTTTTAAAAACATGAAACAGAGAGAAAATGTTGTCAAAAGTAAATATATCTAAACTTTCAGGTAATAACATATTTATATTATTATTCACATTATTGTCATATTAAACACACATAAATTACATAATTTTCACTTATGTTACTGAGTTGTCCTGTATGAAACAGACATATATGTCAAACAGAAAAAGATCAGTTAATGTGCAATATCAATTTTTAATATTTAGAAAGAAATGTACAGTTAAAAATGGAAAGCATCAACAATAATTTAAAATTTTGTTAGAGTGTGGGGTACTTATATATCATCCCGAGACTGTGAAACTGTTGCCAGCAACGCAATTTACCATCAGGTATGGAAAAGTGTGACATAACAACACACTCATAATACCTGCACTTTCATCTGATGTAACCCTGCTTGATTTTTGATACACCATCTCTTGTTTTCATGAAAAAAAAAATTTAATTCGCTATTAATGGTATATTTTTTCTTGTATTTTGAAAACATGATTAAATTTTGGGACCTGCCTTTTACAGAACAGTAAGCAATGGATTATTTTCAAAGTTTTCAAGCAGTGGATTATTTTCAAAGTTATGGCACCCCAACTTAAAAAAAAAAAAATGCACACGATATAGTCGCTCGAAGATGGCTGAGTGGAACAACTACCTGTGAAAAGTCTATGCGGAAGTATTCGTAGCATTCTAAGCAGAACTTCCAATAAACTCGGAAGGTCTCACAAAATATCAGAATTCAACAAGAGCCTTTTTACAAAGTGCAAACGCAAAGCAGGTCAATTACTGACTGTTTATTAAATAAAGAGGTGCTGATTCCTTCAGAATTTTGCAGAAATGGTCAGCACAATATCCACCAACTTTTGTGGTTTGACAATAACTAACTTTCATGGTCAATGGGATAACAAGTACTGAGTGCAATCGCTTTAAATTTAATCTTGGAGGATAAAAAAAAAAATGCATGTTGAATTTTGCTTTCTCCATCAAACAGCACTTTAAGTAATAAAATCAAATTCTAAAATTTCTCACTTTGGAACTAAAATAAGACAGAGAAGTAAGAAACTTATTCAAGCACCTTTACTTTGGAAATGCTTGTTGTCTTCTCAGGCCCTTTTATTGTATTCAACAAGCTGGTTTATCCCATCTGCTTTATTAATTAAAATGTACACCAGGAAAGCAAAATTGATTAGAACACTCAATATCCGATGCCAGATATACATCTTGAAGCTTGTCAAAAAAATTATGTCAAATGTCACCAAGAAAGAAAAGGATTTATAGTAAAAGCATCTATTTACCAAATACATTCCATAATTGACAAGTCTCAATAAAGGATTTTGTGTATTTTTTTTAAATTTCAATTTAGTTGTAACGTTATTCAAATATTAAAGAATCAAAATGAAATAAAAACAAAATCTAGGTTTT
>KK113338.1:366429-382624 GCA_000611955.2 Stegodyphus mimosarum | reverse complement strand
CAGGAATCTGAATGAATAATTAATCAAGTTTATCCCCTTTTATTGCTGTTTTGTTTGAACTTGCTGCATTTTTTAGAATAAATGTCCATATGTACAGAAGATTAAAAAGAAGGTCTCTGTTGCAACATGATGTCATCATAAAGTCTGTGGCTTTTCTAATTTTAAGGTTGCTTTTTTGCCAGGGTTTGTTAATCACTTTTTTTTTTTTTTTTTTCAACAAACAAAATCAGTCAGCTACATACCATGACCATCTTTTATAAGATAATTCAGATTTAGAAAAAGCTGAATTTTAATAAAACTTCTTTTCTGTACATATAAATAGAGAGAGAATTCTTAAATATCATATTTTTCCTTGGGAAGTATAGAAGTAATAAAATAGCAATACATAAAAATTTAATTAATTACTTCAACTCTATTTTAAGCAAAGCTATGATCTGTGTTCAAATGAAAAGTTACAAAACATCATAACAACCAAACCAGATGAAATTTGAATATGTTGCTTTGGGATAACATAGCGAGATATCTAGGGACGTGAATGTATTGTCTGGCATGGTTGTATGCATGTGCAGGCACCTGCACAATAAAGCAGAAGAGAAACAAGCAGTTGCATGTTCCGTCCAGTTCATGTGGCAATGTGTGTGAAAATTATGGCATTCATATGTGCACGTCCTATGCAAAATATTAATACAGTCAAACTCCAGATATAACAAATGAACCTTTTTGTCTCATCCAATTTCCTATACACTTAAATATTGTTTTGTACTCTCATAGTGAAACTCTAAAGGTATGAAAATCAGATAGAGTGAACTGTATGGATATTGTTGAGTGAAACAATTTTGTGTTTTTTTGTATTTTTTCAGAATTTCTGGAAGTGAAAAAAAAAAATCAACTCCTAAAATCATCCACATTTAAGTGTTAGGATCTGCATTCCATCCTTCAAATAAAATCTATCTTCATCCCTACTTTCTCGGTGTTATATACAAACACTAAAAAAGATAAGGGTCAATGCAATTCTAGGAAAATCGGGACACACTATGCATATCTTAGGACACCATATGGTGTTACAAACCATTAAATCAAAGAACACAAATGGGTTTCCTGATTCCATTCACCTTTGACAGCTCTATTCAAGGCTGATACTATAATCGAAATTTTGAAATTTTCACCATTACGAAAATGAGGAAGCAATGAATTATATAAGCTTAAAGGTATACAGTTCTCTGACAGAATGCATTTTTTATCTTTTATTGGTTTGTTTTGTTTCAGTACAAATGCTCTCCAAGTTATGTCCGTCAAATAAGGGTTTTGCAGTCTTAAGCTCTTTTAAAAGTCATGGATACTTTTTTTACAAAGGTTACTGAATTTTTGCTTTGCAATTACAAATAAAATTTTCTTGTAATCTGCTTCATGGCAGCAGAAAATTGCAGATTATTTTTGTATTTAGTTAGAAGGTAAAGAAAAATTAAAGGTAAATTCGTCAATATTTTTGTTATTCATTTTTACTGTTTTACATTGTTATGAATAAAATAATTATATTTAGAGTGATAAATGGGTAATTTGAGGAAGGATTGGTAAAGCTATTAATGTATGGTAAAACTGGAAAAAAAGAAAAAGAAAAAAAAATCAGTAACTGTAACTAAATCTTAATATGACTTTTTTAAATTAGATACACTATTCACTTCCTTTGGTAGATATAACAATGTTAAACATTTTTTTGGGGGGAAGGGGTGGTTATCATTTAATTTTTACATGTTTTTTTGTGAGATAAACTATTTTTCTTATCAGATCAGATATAACAAACCAACACTTACAACAAATTAAATTTCTGACCCACTGTAGGTCATTATAGCTGGATTCAACTGTAAAATGAAACTGCACATTATTTTAAAACATGCATAATAAAGAAATTTGGAAGAAAGGAATTCTGATTTTGTTTAATTTTATATATGTGCCTATAATAATATATATAACATAATAAAATTTTAATTTTTAAAATTCAGTGGAATTTTGTGAATAAAAAACAAAATACCTGTACTCATCTCCACCATTAGGCACTCTTAATAAAATTACACTGTGACCAGTGTTTTCAAAAAGCTTTTGTTCTAATATTTCTAAGAGATCTGGTAAACCAGTACCATTGAGAGCCGACACAAGAAGTGCATTTGAATCCACTGTATCAAACCTGTCATAAGATTAAAATAAAAGATTTATTTAAAATAACTGCAGACACAGCATGAAAGAAAATCAAATAATATGAAATACATTTGTAAAGACATCTATTTATATTGAAAGCATGTATAACATAAATGTTGATAAATTAAAAGCGTAAAAATAAAATTTTAAAAATTGTGCACTTTCAAAAGAACAAAGTGCTATAAAAAGTCCAAGATCCAGAATCATCAAGTCCAGATTTTGGAAATTTCTGGATTTTGGATCGTCAGTTTAATTCTAATAAGATAACATGTAAAAATTATAAAATTAAAAATATAAAATAGTTTTTTGTGAAATAATGCAATATTTATGACCTTAAGGGAATTAAAATTTACCAATTTGCCAAAAAAAGCTTAACATTTACTTGTTTGTTTTGTTAAACATTTCTTTCAATGTAAGCTGCTTCATTTTTTGTTAATTTCATAGATAGGCATAATTTTTTGTTTAGCTACTAAGTTCCATCATTCAAGTTCTGTAATTGTAATGCCGAGAATTCCCACTAAAGTGTCAATCAAATTCTTTTAATCTCAAAAACCTCTTTCTTCACTATTGGTAGTGTTATTCTCTGAATTCAAAAACCATACAACAGGCTTCACCATCCATTAGTTGACTGCTGATAGGAACATAGTCATCACAATGGAGAACTTCTGTTACATTATCTTCATCTATTATAATTCCTCCATATTTCATCAGAAATTCCATTAACTGGAAAATCTGTCAAAATAAGGTTATTGTTTAGCCTAATTTTGAAATCACACTTTTTTAAGCCCAAACTGTGCTAAAGCTGCTATACAAGGCAAATATGAAATATGCTTTCACTTTGCATAGCTTACTACAGCTCCAGAATTAGAAAATTTTTTCAACATAAATAAAAATTTAAACTTAACTGAATTTTCATTTATGCTGAAGTTAAATTTTATAAGATTGCTGTGATAATAATAGCCTACAAAAAATAATAACATGGATAAAATTAGAAAGTTAAGTACATATAATGAGAAAATTAAGACGGCAGTTCGCTGATTCAATTTCTTCTTCCTGCTACTATGCCACCAAAAGAAATGAACAACACTCCATTGCAAACAAATATATCTTGGCACTTCACTTATTATTTAAATTTTATAGAAGAATTTTTCCTGCCCCCTCCACAACCACTTAAGCACTGGAAATGTGACCATGGTTAATATCAACCAGTAATGTAATTCCTTAGGAAATGAAAGCAAAATGCAAAGCCAATAAACAAGTGGCACCATCTAATGACTCATCTATGGGCTGAAAGTAAATAAGCACTTATTTTAACACTGGACTTACAAAACTGGCCTCCCCACCTTATTTCCTTATGTATTTTCCTATTTTGTTCTACTGCTTATTAAACAATAATCAAAGGCTCCTGTTTGCTTCTCGGATCATATGCCCAGCCCTCTTTACTCAGATGCCCACTTTTCTCCACAGGCGCACTTACTCTATGCCGATCAGATCATCTTTCACTTTCTCAAAAGTAAAAGTGCCTCTCCTTTTCAGATTTTTTAATTAGATTACCTGAGGAATCTTCACAACTTGTTAGACTTCTTCAAGGGATCAAATGAGAAAAATGTAAATAGCTGTTACGAATCAGTTTCAGTTGAATGCAGTTTTAATACAAGTAGCCATCATTCAATGTATTGTCATTAAAGTGACATAGAGGAATCTTAGCTAGTCAGTAGAAAAAACGTTTCAATGGCACACCTGCATTTTTTTTCAATATATCTCGTTTACTAAAAAAAAGGGGGGAAGAAAATGCTGATGATCTGGAAGTCTAGATCATTCCAGATACTAGACTTCTGGATTTCAGACTTTGTACTGCATACAAAAAATTAGATACAAATTATCTATCAGTTTATACAAGTGTTCAAAATTACATTATTTTTTTTACAGTGCATCTGTTAAGTACTATGATATAATTTTCATGGCACAGCTGCTAACTAGAAAATGTTGCAAAAGAGAAACTTTTTGAATTAATTTTATTTATTTTCTTATTATATGTAACACATTTTCAACAAAGAAGGAAAAATCAACTACTTACACAGTCAGTAGATATCTGAAGTAAATTTCATACCATTATTAGAATAAACCTTAATAATTTTAATGCAAGTGCTAGTGCAGTAAAAATTTGAGTATTCAGAATGCTAGGGAAATGTCAAATTCCAGATACATGAAAATTCCAGACAGTTAAGCTCATAAAAAATAGAAATCACGTTAGAAAAGCCAAATCAATGGGAAAATTTCCACTCAAAAAATTATCAAAAAAATCATCTTATTTGTTACCAACATGAATATTACATTTAAAATTATATAAATCTTGGAGAAAAATTAATGCATTTCAGTCATATAAAAGGTGACGTATTTCATAGGCCTAAAACATGAAAGAAAAACATCACATATAATCAGAAAATCCCATCAAATATGAAAGTTGGTGGAGATATCACCAATCTTTCTGGCAGAATCTCAAACAAACAGATTATTCTTTATTTAATTAGATAACAAACCGATATAAATTGCAGATATAGCACATAAAAAACTTAAATCTCTTATCATAGTTTTGCATATTACATTGCACATTATTTCTATTAGTATTACGATTGAAAAATTGATTTGTATAGCTTTTTGAAATATTGTGAATTTCTGTTCTCATGAAGTTTAAACTAACAAAAACTATGCCTTTCAATCATTAATGAAGTATGTTTTATAGAAGCAATAAAGCAATTTTTTATTGGTAGTTTTCCCAGAGCTACAACTAGAATTTAAAATAAAACTTGTGGAGAAAAAAGATGTGCTAGTAAACTGTTATTACTCATTTTTATTAAACCTTACACTAAAAAATATGGATATTTATAATAACACAACACATAGTAAGATATCAAATAACATAAAAAGAAATTACCAGACAATTTTGGTACTATAGAAATTAGCACATGTATAAAATGAACAAATCGAAGGTATCAATTTGGTGTAGGAAAAGCACCTTCCATATGGAATCTGATTGCTTCTAGAAGCAATACAGCACATACAGTGATGTGTGATACTTTCAATTACGCAATCTATCAGTTCCATAGTAAGCGAGAGCCATTGCTCTTGCAAAGCAGTTGCAAGGGTCTGAGGGGGCGGATTGAGAGCAGCTAGACGTTTCCCTAAAGCATCCCAAATGTGCTCGATAGGATTCAAGTCCGGGGATTGAGCTGGCCACTCCATGCACATAATTGTTTCCTGTTGAAGATAATCATCTACAATGCGAGCCCTGAGGGTCTTGCATTGTCATCCTGTAACAGGAAAGCATCACCTATTGCCCCGGCATATGGGCGCATATAAGCATCAAGGATGTCATCTCTATAAACCTGAGCGGTTCTAAACGGTTCCCCTTGGAAAGACATGGAGGTCTGTGCATCCACACAAAGAGATGCCACCCCAAACACAGACACTGACACTGACACTGACTCTTCCGTATGCATCTCTTTCATGGATGTTTGACGGATGATAACGGATTGCAGGTACTCTCCACATCAAATAATGCCTACTATCGCTTTCTAGACTAAATCTGGACTCACCCATAAAGAAAACAGCCCTCCATTGATCAGGTGTCCAGTGGACAGGTTGTCATGCCCACTGCAAACGGTCCCTCCTATGGCGTGACGTGAGTGGCATGCAAATGGCTGGTCGCCTCGCATACAGACAACCTTCAGAAAGCCTCCTACGCACAGTTGACATTGACACCAACCTTCCGGTGGCAGCAGCAAATGAGGATCTAAGAAGAGTCGGAGTAGTGGTTCTATTCCTGTGTACACATAATGTCAAATATCGATCATCGGCGCTTGTCATAGCATTTGGCCGTCCTTGGCTGAACCTCTCAGATGCCGAATCTGTGGTTTGAAACTGTCTCCAAAGTCTATGAACCACAGAAGGACTCACACTTAGCCATCTGGCCACTTTTGTTGGATTTTGTCCTGCCTCTAATCTCCCAATGGCTCTCCATCATAGTTCTGCAAGCAAATGATGCCTCGAGGTCATTGTTACGAATTGGCTATCTCAGATTTCTGATGTCGTTATTACAGTGAAATATGTGGGCTTGCTCTCAAACATGGACTTTTATGCTCCTCGCAGATGACATATTCTGAGTGCAGTGCCACTAATTTGCATATTGCAATTTTACTCAGCTACTCTTACTTGGCAACATATTCAAATTTTACATGGTTTGGCTTATTTTTGAGGGAGTTATCGCTATTTTTGTGATTTTCCCTTAATTTATGATCAACAGTGTAGATTTGCATATTGGTCATCATAATTTCATTTCTGCATCATAGATTAACTAGCACTCAGATGACTCACTTTTAATGGCAAACTGTCAATTAGCATAAAACTGTTTACATGATTCAGAAATTAATAATGGAAAAATTTATCCTCTAAAATGTAATAAATACATCACTCCAGTTGCTGATTCCTTAAGTACAAATGAATTGCAAAGCTGAACCCAAATGGGTTTAAATGATAATAAATATTCAAATACAATAAAAACTAAATCTATTGTAGAGCCTTCTCTGTAACCTCCCCCTCAAAGGGGCTTATTGCTAATATTCATAAAATTGCAGTTACAGAGTATGAAATATACGCAAAATTATGTGAACTGTTACATATACTAAACCAAAGAATTAAAACATTGATGATTTTTTAAAAGGCATAATATCTATTTCTAATCTAAATTTACATATTTGACATGTTTTATTTAGTTCTTAAATGTAATTGAAACAATAAAAAGAGAGCTATTAAATAAAAATAAATGCAAAAAACATAAAGTTAAATAATATGATTTTTTCCCAAAACAAACACATGCAACAACTATTCAATTTACTTAAATAAATCCCACTGCTCTCTAAATGTATTTATTAACAATTGGAGTGTTCTAGGAGAAAACACTACAATCTAACACATTTCAAACATATTCAACTGAGTTTTTGCCAAGAGGGTTGTGGGTAGATTAAACAATAGTCAATTGACCAGTAGCCCATTGCCCAACAGAATTATACCTCAGTATTACTGCTTATGTAAGCTATGATTATGTGTAAATGCAACTCATTGATTTTTAATAAAATATTTTATTTTTCCGTGAGTGGCGACGAGAGATTATTATGATGGAAGCCAAGTTGAATGATTATTTTTATTAAAAAAATTATTTTTAATTTTTACTGCCTTTAATTAAATCTGTGTAATTTACAATTTATATATTTAATTAAAGGCACTAAAAATTAGATCTGTGCAATTTACAATATATATATATATATATAAGATAAAAAATAGGAAATCAAACTTCTAATTTTAATTAGCTATAACCTCTTTTATTTTTTTATATTTAATTTGGGGACTTTATAAGATAAAAATATAAAAGCAAACTTCTAAATTTAATTAGCTATACCTATTTAATTTTTCATTTAATATGGGGACTTCATCTCTCTCACTTAAAAATAGTGCTACAAGTCTAAATTGTGTAATTCAAATAAATCACGCGATCCTACATAACGCTTAATGCAGATAACTCTTGCCCAATCAAATAATTGTAAACCAAAACTTAGAATTGAAACTATTTCTGCTCCTTCCCTTCCTTCTCTGAAGTACTGCGACACTCTTCCCTTTTTCGCTTACACTTTTGCCCTGTCAAGATGCTGCTGCATCATCTTTGTCCGCTTCCATCGCTATAGTATCAAAATTGGAAAATGTTCTGGAAATAGGCCTGATTGGAGTGCCAAGTGAATTGTGGCCACAAATTTTAATTTAAATAAATATGGAATTTAATCTGACTCAATTGCTTCTTCTTGAAAATGGATGGACGTTCTAAGTATCAAGTATCTTTGCAATCAGCATTTCTACGCATCTACATCTCAGTGTTCTTACATCAGTACATACAAAACTGCGCAACTATTTTATATATATATATGTATTATTCCAACATTAATTTCATGCCCACCAGTGGCCGAGCTATAAAAATGGCTGAATACTGGTAGTTTTGTCTGAGATTTAAGTCCTGGTGAACAGGCTGTTTGCATGGTGTTTGTATGGTTTTCTCCATGTGTAATGTAGATACAAGACAGTTTTCCTTACAAAGTCTTCCATGAAGCATTCCTCCCTTTCCATATAGCACCTAACGGAGCATGTAATAAATTTTAAAAATATATATTAATTTCACTATCAAACATACTGGTAGGCAATAAAGCAACAGATAACACAAATTAAGCAGCATTACATACAATTACAATTGACTCCCTTTCAGAAGAAACCATTTCAAAAAAATCTCTTCAAAGATCAAGAAACACAGTTAGCAACCAAGAGGCAAAAACTGATTACTCTATAACTTCACTTAATATAAGTAGCTATCAAAAGATCATGTATTGGCCAGGCAGAAACCACATGTCAGTTACACATCAGAACAATCATGTCTTGGCCATTCGGCTCAAACCCCAGGGTAATGGCAAGCCAGCCCATTCACTCAGTATTCTCATTTTTCAAATCTTAGGAAAACACATAGGTATGTATTGCTCAAAGAAGTAACATTGCATTAACTACTAATTGAAATTCATTGCTAACAGCTTTTCTAAAATTTTCATCCACAACCATGTCATATACCTTGGTGAATTTTATGAACCATCTCAAAGGTAAGCAAGTCTTTTTGGCCAACTGATGTTAATCCATATCAAATCATTATTTCAACACAGTAAAATCTCTTTTCCTAACACACTTCTTAGCACATAGTTTATCTCCAAATTTTTTCCAAATAAGTATATCATAATTATTTAGAACCAAAGGTAGAATGAAAAATTTTAATGTCAGAACCAAATGGCAAAATTACAAACCTTAGATTCTTTTTAAATCACCTTCACAGTCATATTTGATTTATTACATTTAAATGTTGAGCATTCTCTCATTTTTTACTTGAAGCATATGCCTCACACATTCTAATTTGGCACAGTTAAGTCTAGAACACGAAGGAAATAAGAATTTAAATTTTAAGAAATAAAATAACTTCAATGAGTTATTAGTAAAGTGGAAGGGAGAATGCAGAGACAAAGAGAAGAAGGGAAGAGAAATAGTCAGACAGAAAGCTATTTGGATCCTAGCTGACGAGATGGTTGGGTCATCCACAAAACCTCCAACAGAACTGAGTGAGCATTGATGTACTTTTGAAAGTTACGAAGAGTTTCAAAGTTAATTTATTTGTAACTCCTTAGAACAGCCTTCCTTCCCCCTTCCCAAAAAAAATATATCTATTGAATTGAAACTTATGATAATTAAACTTTTTAACAATAATTCATAAAAATTGTATACTTGTAGTTTATGGTGTTTTAAATTAGTGTCTGAGTTACTCTATACATTATAGCCATACATAATAAAATATACTTGCTATGTACAGAAACCGAAATGATAAACCAAATTTAAAAATCCTCAAATACAAGAAATTTATATGAAAATATCAATACAAAGCAGTTCCTAAGCATTTCTCCAGATTATAAAAAAGAGTAAACTATACCTTTCAACTAAATCCACTTTATTTTGAACTTCTACTACTGAGTCCAATAATTTAGATGGCAAATCTAATTCTGTTAACGTTTTCAAGACAGTTTCCTTCTGAGCTTCCGCATCAGGATGGCTTATATCTCGGACATGAACTACAATATCCTTTAATAAAATTTTGAAATTAGTTAGATTGGAATAACATGTAACATGGTTCTTAAACAATACTACAACAGAAAACTAAATTACACGATACAAACAATACTGCAATAAAAAACTAAATTACACGATACAAACAATACTGCAATAGAAAACTAAATTACTGTGATATTATTGCTTGTATTAAGTCATTTGTTTATTTTTTGCATTTTAGGTAACGATTTTAGGCTGCATTTCTGTGTAATTGAATTTGGGACCACAAGTTTTGTATGAGTGCTTATTTCGAATGTAGAATTGAAGTTCATTCAATTCTGAATCAAACAACATTTGGATGATTTAAATAGCTCAACTAGAATGTGAGGTAGGAGCAAAAATGGTCCTTAAAAGACTTAGCAACAAGTTTTTCCGCCAAGCTGGCAGCATTTGGCAAACTTTTGCCAACTTTGAAACTTTCTGAATGTTTTTGAAAAGTGCATTTTCAATCATTTTTTTCTGAAACTTCTGAAACCTCAAATAACACCACATTAATACAGCTTTGGCAGCCACCAAGTAGTTCTCAGAAAGACTGAGTTTTAAGAGAATTAGCTGAATTGAATTTTACAGTTTGCTTCATGATTAGTATCAGGTGTTTATGATGTTTCTCATGTGTAATGGACAATTTGTTTAATATCTGCATTTCCCTTGAATTATTTACAGCTATTTATTTTGCTGTATTGTTAAAATTAATCACAAGAAATTGTCAATATCTTCCTGTTCATCTAGAGTGATTATTCAAAGAGATATGTGAACCCATAGTTTACAACGATTTGGCCAATTTGAAAGAGTTTCCCTTTTTGCAATAAATCTGACTTTATATGCAAACATTTACAACACAGTGAATGCCAATGACTGAGCTGCATTTATATAATGTACTAAGAAATCTCAATAAAACATTTTTTTAATTTAAATAATTTAAAACAAAGCGTTCCATGGCTATATTTTAAAAATTCAAAGAAATGTGATTAATAAAAAAAAAAACCTCACTGAAACAAAATAAAAGAAAATAAAGAAACCAGTTATAAATTTAATAAAAACATAATTTTACTATTACTGGTTTAATCCACTCAATAAAAATAAAAGTTCTGTCAAAAAAAATCGAAATTACATCACTAATATGTCAAGCTAGCAATCTCACAGTAACGATATTTGTAGCACTAGCTTTGATCTTGCACCAACTCTTTTCTAGAGAACACCACACTATTTTGTTACTTTTTCACAAGCAGTAGAGTAAAACAATTTTCTGATATCACTTTACAAGACAAATGTTCTCTGATAATTTTGCTTTATAAAAAAAATTAATCCTCTTTCGATTTCTTTTGTAAACTAGAAAAAGTACAAATGTAGGTCTTTTGCCAAAGCAAGTGCGCAAAACGCAGGCTTTCGTAAAGAAAAGAATTTCTGAAATAACTAAAACAAGCATCTGTTGTGCTTTAGTAGCTCTAAATTTGCTCAAAAGTCTTGATATAAAGATCTCGATGATAAAAAGGCTTGATAAGAGGGATGAGGAGAAAACTCAAGTCAATAAATACATTCCCAAATTTTGCATGTATAGAAGTTTCTAATTAATTAAAGCCTAACTAATAAAGATATTTACGAATTTTATTTTCTGGGCTCCATATAAAAAGTTTGATGCCTTCTTTTTTTTTTCCTACAGAATTTTTTCTATTCACAGATTATAAGAAACTTTATATTTGGAAATATACATCTAGGATTAATAGTTAATGAAATTAAGTCAGAAAGTACCTCTTCAAATTCCATGTACATTGCGCAAAAAAAAAAAACAGAAAAAACTGAAAGGTTTCAGATTTTAAATTACGTCCAAAGGGACATTTTTAATGTCTTAATTACCTTTATTTATTAAATATCATGTTCTTCACACTTAAGCCATAAAATTCAGTTCAACAGCAATATCTCAAAATAATTTTTAAATGAGTATATCTTTAGAATTTCTGACACACAGTTCCGTGCGCTTTAGATGAAAAGCGTTTTTTCCCCCATAGAGTGTTGCCACTGCTCGCTTTTAAATCGTTTCAGTTTGTTCATCAAAAATCAGCTAAAGTTTTACAAAATATGAAATAGATTTCAAATTTGGGCTTCCAGATGCGGGTGGAAACGTACGTTATTCAAAATTGGATGCCTCTAGGTACCGTTGTTTTATCACATTTGGAGAAATATACATACATTTATGCAGATTCTTCATTATTTAATTTCTTTAAATATAATACAGGGCTGCAATATTTTGTGACAACAGTTTGAAAAGTGATTCAGACTTTTAATATTTCCAACATAAAATCGCAAAACAAAAACAATAGTCCTTCAGGGACAAAGCCCTTTGGACTAAAAAAAAGGGGGGACAATTCTATATCTCCCGTTCTTCTGGGTCGATTGAAGAAATTCAACTTGCGTTTTTCATGTCTCGAAAATGCGACTTAGGATATGTATTAATTTATATATAGCAGTGTTCTAATATAGGTATTTTGACACAAAATCGGACTTTTTCTTAAATGACATGAAATTTTTTTTCCATATTTCGATTCTACTACTCAAATTATGCCAAATTGCCAAGTTTTGTAAAAATCGCACATGTAGTTTTTAAAAAATTAGCTCTCAAAATTCTAGCTCCTCAATGTTAATTGAATTTGATATACATTTATTATTTCTCTTTTTATCAGACTTACTTGATTCCTTCTTCCAGAATTCGAAATTTAAGTTCACTCCAAATAAAATTTGCCCATTTTTTATGATTTATTTTTAATATTTGTATGAAAATACAAATTTTAAAATAATTTTTATAATTTTTTGAAAAAAATTTTTGAATCATAACCTATTAAATTTTCAACATCATCTTAAAGTAGATGTATTTGTAGGCACACCTGCAAAAAATTAAGAGTTTTTTATTCAAAATTTTCTAAGATATACGTGAATTTACATATTGGCACATTCTGAAATTTGGCATATTTCTTATAAGCGATAATAATGCCAAATGTGGTTGATGCACTTTTTTAAGAGCATTTCAGGAATTCAAATAAATAAATATCAGATGAGAATTTTTTTTAAAGAAGATTTTACTGCTTATATATAAAATCTTTATTTTTTAAACATAAAAAATTCACTGACATCACCTAATACAGAAAGAATGTATAAGTTTGTTGTGTCAAACATTCTACATGGCTATGCCTAAAAGTTTCCACCTCAAGTATAAAAAAACTGTTTGACAGTAAATAACTCTTGCAGATATGCAGTGGCAGTATTAAATGAATAAATCTGAAATAGTATGCATCTTTTTTGATTGTTTGTTGAATGAAGTGATGTGGTAGTATATAATTGAAATGTTTAAAATCAAGTATCATACTGCACTCAAATCTTTGACTAAAGAAGATCCTAATACTGAAGAAATAAAATAATACTTGTATCATGGGTATGGCGATTCATCTTTTTATTCCACAATAAAAAATGGTTGAAAAAGGCCAAGAATACACAGATGATGATTCTAATGAAGGTCGACTACTGGATACTTTGAAATTGCATGTATTCTTTTTTGACTGTTTACTTAATGAAGCAATGTGAAAGTTTGTTCTTAAATGTTTAAAATTGAATATCATTCTGTAATCAAATTTTTGCCTAAAGAAGGTCTTAATGTCAAAAACATAAAATAGCATTTGCATCATATGTATGGTAATTCATCTTTTTCTCGGTCTACAATGAAAGAACAAGTGACATTTAACAGAGGACAAGAATCCACAGCAGATATTCTCATGAAAGTTGACCATTGCAGGTACTGTCATCAAAATTACTGCTCAAGTCTAGGAGGAAATATTGAGTGATAGGAATTTAAAGTCAAGAAGATAACAAAAAAAAAACTGGCTCCATCTAAAACTATTCTGCACATTTTACATGAACATCCTTATATGAATAAAATAAGTTTAGAAATAAATACCCTAACTTCTTCCAACAATTCTAAAATACCAACATGTCATGAGAATACAGAAATTGCAGCATAAGTTTAAGAAACCAACTACTTTCTTTACAGCTCCGATTTAGCCTCAAGTAATTATTTTCTGGTCTTCAAATAGAAATCTTACCTTCGTGGGAAGAGATTTTATGATGATGATGATAGCCTGAAAACAGCAGTATGAAATATTGTGAAGAAAAACCATCAGCAAACCTTACTTCTTTAAAGCCATAGAACTGCTCATTAAATGATATGAAGAAATACAAAGATATCATATTTAAAAATAAACTATTAGAATTTTTTCCATTTCTTATAGAAGTACATCAGCACAGGAAACTTCTGACTTTACCTATATATGCGCGTTCTTGCTTAATCCTCCAAGTGGCATGGCTTTTTGAATCTGCTCATGAAGATGTATATTAGAACAGACTTTATTAGAGAAATTTTTACAGTTAGTTATTTTAGTCTCTGTTTTCATATGCTTCCATTCATTAGGATGATATTTACATTACTATATGAAAGTAAGAAAATAAAATATTTTAAATTATAATCTAATATATACCAAATGATAAAAAAATCACATGACCAGATAAAGAAGGTCATGTGATTCAGAAGGTTAAACACATCAAAATTACACAGTTTTACATGCCTGCCAGGTTACAGCTGTATTGTACAACACATACAAAATGCATTATTGCAACAACTTGTTGCTTAAGTTCTAGGAGATAAGTAGTGCACACATAACACCTCTGATGAACCCAGAGAAAAGAATATTAAGCAGAGTCGAGTCTGGAGAGCTTGGAAACCAAGAGGAAAACAATCACCTTGTGCAATTCAACTAATTTAGTGTTGAAGAATAGTTATGTTGAAATAAAATATTTAAACTGGAATTGAAGAATAAAATGCTTCTTTAAAATGATGTGCAATATATTTTCATACTGCAAGAAATAATAAATAAATTAATAAGTAAAAAAATCTGATCCTTCTTTTTTGAAACACTCTGTGCATGTGCGCAAATATAAGTTCTTATAACTGTTGCTAATGCATTAACTTCTTAATGCACTCAACTAAGTTAATTTAGATACACCTAACTAAATTATTTCCACACAGCTGAGTACATAATGTCAAGAATTTTTTCCCCCATATATGATTACAATATATCTGCTACAGTTTTGAGTTACAATAAAGAAAGTGGTTAAAAGTGGCTGAGTTAAAATACAGAATAAAAAAAACAGTGGAAAAAATACCATTTTCTCAACTTTTATTGGTGCATTAAGAGGTAACACAATTCAAAATATTATAATTATACAATTGCATTCATTAAAAATCATATTTTTGCAAAGCACATAATAATAGATGTAAGAGAAGTATGCCAACTCTAAAACTAAATAAGATTCAAGTTAGCCTAGCAGTCATTTTATAGAAAAGTTCTATAAGATTTACAAGAAGCAAATTTTAATGAAGACATTTGAGAAAAAAAGGAAGTAGAATAATTAGCTTTTACATAAATATATAAATTGATACTTTGTATTGTCTCCAAAATACTTCATTTTTCTATTATAAATAATAACAATCTAAAACTGAATTTCATTTCATTTAATGTTACTCGTCTATTATTCAAATACAAGGAGACTAAAATAATACATTAATTAACTTTAATTTTCTGCTCTAAATATTTTTTCTCCAATACAAAAGTATTTCTTTACTTTTCTGGTAAGATGCTTGTAATTTTATGATAAAACTATATTTATTCTAGGATCTAGTGAATAATAAATGATAAACGTTTTTGATATCCAGAAAGGTTAAAGATCACTACACAAAAAACTTCATTGCTGAAATAATATCTTGCAAAAGTTATCTTATGAGTTACTTACTGCTAAAGTTATCTCTTCTAATGTTGATCTAAATGATTGAATTAGGGCAGTTGGAACATCAGAAATGAAACCTACAGTATCAATGTAAAGGACTTTTTGATTTGACGGAAGCATCCCAGCATGGAGGGTAACATCTAATGTAGCAAACAATTTATCTTCTGGTAACAAGCGCTCATCATTAGTTAATGATTTGATTAAAGTAGTTTTACCTGAAAAAAAACCCATCTTTAATAAAGCTAACCATTTACAAACACAGCTAACAGCATAAATTCAACATATTTTTTTAATTTTAAGATCTCATATATTTCCAAAGTGTCAAACATTTTCATAGCAGTTTCCAGATGTCATACTAAAATAGCACTTACATGTGTGTGTGTGTGTGTGTGGGTGTGTGTGTGTGTGTGTGTGTGTGGGTGTGTGTGTGTGGGTGGGT
>KK113338.1:348204-366203 GCA_000611955.2 Stegodyphus mimosarum | reverse complement strand
CGTGCGTGCGTGTGTTTATATATATATATATATATATTTAAAAAAAAACTGAGTTTTCAGATTTTATATTACACCCAAAGAGGCATTTTTTTTAATGTTTTGTGTGTTACCTTTATTTACTAAATATCATGTTCTTCTCACTTAAACCATAAAATTCAATTCAACGGAAATATCACAAAATAACTTAAAAACAGCAATATCACAAAATAATTTAAAGCAGCATATCTTTAGAATTTCCAATACATAGTCTCATGTACTGAAGATAAAAAATGTTTTCCCCAGCATACAGTGTTGCCATTGCTCACTTTGAAATAGTGAGTTTGTTAATCAAAAATTCGTTAAAGTTTTAACAAAATATGAAATAGATAATACAACAAATTCCAAATTTGGGCTTCCAGATGCCCATATTAGGGTGGAGGATTACATTATTCAAAATTTGATGGCTTTAGGTAACGTTGTTTTATTACAACAGGGTTCGTACACATTTCTGCACATGAAAATTAAGTACTATTAAGGACTTTTAAAGACCATTAAAGAAAAAAATTAAGGACCTATCAGCAAATCGGAACTGCATAAATTAAATTAAACTCTATGCCTAAACTTTTGTTATACCAACCTAATATAAAATAGATCCATAAGTAGGATGCACTATTATTAAGCACAATTATAAAATAAATTCAGGAATAAAATCATTTTTGTAAAATTTGTCAAATAAGTATTAAACATTTTACACTTATAGTTGGACATATTTTCAAGAAAATTAGTGACATTTTATTGACGTTTTACGAGTGGTTAGCTTTATGCTGATTTTTTTCTTTTATGTCTCATTCTGTTAAGTATTTGCTCAGTCTAGAGATTTTGTAAACAGCAGACCTATTTAAAATGAAACGGCATAGGTTAAAATGAGAAGTAAAATTCATAACAGAAGGCTGGCTATTGTCACTGCTGTTGCTTGCCTAGACAGAGACTTGCCGATCAGAACAGACCTGAATGCCTGATGTTGGCAGGGTTTTTGAAAGTTATGCTCTGTCTGTCTGACGCAGCTAGCGTCGTAGCTTCGTGCAGAGTTCCTGGAGTTGTAATACAGTTAACACACTTTTAAGGTTCTAATATGCCACTAAAGCACCAGAGGTGATAAGTTGTTTTGTATTCTTTTAAGTCTTACTAGCTGTAAGGAATATGTTTTATAGTAATTTTTATATTTTTGCTTTGTATCTTGTGACCATGGTAAGGATAAATGAAAGACTCGATGTAGAGATAACTTTTAAAGGTGAGCAATTAGTTACCAATAATTGAATTAGGTAGTTAGGTAGGTAGTAGATATTATAGAATTAGATAGTACATATTATAGATTTACCTGGCTACTGTTAAATTTTATATATATTTTTAAAATATTTGATGAAAATCACAGTCTAATAATATTTCACAGTTTAAAATACATGTAATTTATGACATTGATTCTTAAACGACATCAGGATAATAATACATTAAAAGCTACAACACGTTTATGTTTTGCAGCAACAATACTCAACAAAATATTTATGCGTCCTTTTAATTTGAAACCTTCCCAGACATTATAGCTAATTTATATCAATTTCCTTCTCTTTAAGCATCTTTTCTAACAATGAGAAATTTGTTTCAACAAGCAAACCAATGTTCGCATTAGTTTCTGCTTCATCTCCTAACTTGTCAATGTCTCGACATTATACCTATGAGGTTTTATATGATCTGGGTAACTAAACAGGAAGAGTCAAATTAAAATTGTGGACTAGTAGTCAAAGACAGCACAATTTAATTTTAATCTAAGCTGGCTTAGTAACTCAAAATCAACCCAGATTCAAATATCGGTAGTGATAACGCAAAGCTGAATAATTACAAATTATCACCAGCTGGCAGGAACTAATGCAGCGTGCAAGCAGAAGCTAAAAAAACTCTCTGTCTTACAATACAAAAACCTCAGTTTAAATACTGCCTAAACGATTTGCATTCTGGTGAGAAAAAGGGAGAAGCTATAGTACAGGCTGAAATTATAAACAACTGGCTAATTTACGTAATACTAATTGCACATATATTTAAAGAACAATTTTCTTTCTCTTTGTGCATTCAGTTTCTTTTCTCAATAAGGTTCATCTGTATTTCAGAATTTTTGGACTTATTTACAGATTTCTGTTATTCTAAAAACTACATGTATTTAAAATATATAGAAGAAGCTACTAATTTTATTCCTTAAATAATATGAACACTAAGAGTAAATATGAAATAATATATGGTCAAAGCCGGCGTGGCAGAATTTTTAGAATTTTAGTGATGCACAGAGCAATAAAATATAGAAATAGCAAAACTTTTAGAATTTAGTGTCATGCATTGAGATATATAAGATACATATGATAATCTTCTAAGTTGTTAGTTTTCAATTCTTTTTTAAAAGAAAATTCCTTTCAGTAGATATGTGTCCATTTGCCAACATTAGAAGCATTTTTTGGCATTTTCCGTGCTTCTGCTTAGGAAAAGAACAAAAGGGGGTGAATAATCATGTTAAGGAAAATATTTCTAGGATTAGACATAAAACATTCAAATATTAGGTTTTCATTGTTCTCCCAAAAATTCTCCAAAGAGTATCCAATTCATCACAGACAATCTGTAAAATACATCCATTACAAGTTAATACTATGAAAACATTTTTCATTTTGTCACATTTTTCTGGAATCTTCTAGAATCTTAGATCTATAAATCTTGCATTCAAATCCTTCTAAACTTTCCAAGGTGCAATGTCTAAAATCCGAAAGAAAGACTACCACTACCAATTCTGCAACAGCGAAAAGTCAGAAGTATTTTTTTAAAAAAATTCACACACACACACAAAATAAATAAATAAAAAAATAAAAATAAATGAACTTTATAGAGAAAACGGATGCACATTCTGAAAGTTCTGAATATTCTGAGACAATTACACGGGGAAAAACTCTTACCATGAAAAAATAAAAAAGAAGACATTTTAAAATAATTACACAGCTATTTTGCTTTTGTAAATTATGCTTTGCAAATTAATTTGTTTTATAAATTATGCTTTTTAGCATTTATTAGCTTGTTTATTTTCGGATTCAAAATATTGTAAAAATAAGTTGCCAAAATGAAAAGAAATATCACTTTATAATTTAACAGGGAAAAATAAAAATGTTTTATTTCAATGTTAGTTCTTAAATATAATTTCAATGTATTACCATTATTTTAATGAAATTTTTTAATGTTACAATGTTCCAGGGTTCGTACACATTTCTGCACACGGAAATTAAGTACTTTTAAGGACTTTTAAGGACCATTAATGAAAAATATTAAGGACCTATGAGCAAATGGGAGCTAAATAAATTCAATTAAAAATATTGTATATGCCTAGACTTCATTTTTGTAATACCATCCTAAAAAGAAAGTAGGATGAATTATTATTAAATATGAATTAATTAACAAAATTCTTATAAGCTTGAAAATAAAATCAGCTTTATAAAATGTATCAAGAGCATTAAATATTTTACATTTATAATAATGGACATATTTGAAAGAAGAGTAACATTTGATTTGGATTGCTAAGAGTTAGCTTTATGTTGAATTTTTTTTAAATGCTTCATTTCATATTTTTTAATGTTTCATTTGCTCAGTCTAGAGGTTAGTAAATAGCAAGTAGGTTTTATGTCAAGCGGCATACATTACAATGAGAAGTAAGATCATAATCAGCATGATTCATAATAAAACATCGCCCTGTCACCGCTGCAGCTTGCCTAGAGAGAGACCTGCTGATTAGAACAAAGGTGCTGCTTACCTAGAGAGAGACCTGTTGATTAGAACAAACCTAAAAGGCCGGATGTAGGCACGGTCAGCAAGATTTGAAAGTTAGTTGGGCTCTGTCTGTCGCAGTTAGTGTAGATCCAATAAGCCACTAAAGCACCACAGGTGATAAATGTTTTTGTATTGTTTTATGTTTCACTAAATACAAAGGATAAGTTTTACATGAATTTTTGCATTTTTATGTTTTATCTTGTGACCACGGTAAGGATTAATGAAAGGCAATAACTCATTTTAATATGCAGAGCTAATTTTTAAGGGTACGCAGTTAGTAATAAATAATTAAATTAGATAGTTAGATCACCTTAGTCATTATGGCCAATATGAAATTTTATTAATTTTTTAACAATATTCGTTAAAAAAGCCGTATTAAAATCGCAAATACATGTAATTTATGGCATTGATTCTTAAACGATATCAAGATAATTACACATTAAAAACTACAAAACATTTATGTTTTGTTTAAAACTCAACAAAATACTTATGCGTATTTTTAATTTCAAGCCTTTCCAGTGGCTAATTTAAATCAATTTCCTTCTCCTTAAGTATCTTTTCTAACAATCAGAAAATTGTCTCATTAAGCAAATCAGTGTTCTCACTAGTTTATGCGTGCTTTATCTCCTAACTTGTCAACCTCTCTACAATATAGCTATGAGGGTTTACTTGATCTGGTAAAAGTTAAATAATCCAAAACCTCCCGACAGATGCGAAACAAATTACCGCTATGTCTGAAAGTAACTACAATGTCAGACAAAGGTTTTAATAAGCCTCTTATTTAAAAAGAACTTAGAACATAAAGCCATGTTCTGATGCTAAAAAAATCAATTACAGCTCGTGGTGATGTAATTAAACAAGAACAGTCAAATTCAAACTAAAAATGTGGACTAGTGGTCAAAGACTATACAATTTAATTTTAATTTAAGCTGGCTCAGTAACTCTATCATATGAGCAAACAGCAATGGGAAATTATAGTAAAGGCTAAAATCATAAACAACTGGATAATTTATATAATATATAACTGTACATATTTTTGAAGAATAATTTTCTTTATGTGTTCAATTTCTTTCTTCGATGCATTTCCTTTTCATTTTAGAATTTTGGAATTTAATTAAGGATTTTCTGTTACTCTAAGAAAACTAATTGCATTTAGAATGTATAGAAAAAGCTGCTAATTTTATTTCTTTAGCAATATCAAAATTCAGAAGAAATATGAAATATATATGGCAAGGACTGGTTATAGAGCTGATGTGGCAGGAGTTTTAGAATTTAGTGACAAACTGAGCAACAAAATCTAGAAATCTCATAACTCATCTCATAATCTCATTTAGAGAAGACACTGGAAGCAGAATTTAGAAAGGCGCTAGACAGCAGAATTTAGGATTCACAGAGATTGCATCAGCTGGGAAAATGGCTAGTGCCAGCTCTGTATGATGCATTAAGGCATATTATGTGAATCTTTTAAATCGACAGTTTTCAATTTCTTTACTAATAAAAAAATGCATTTCTATAACGCCTGTCCATGTGATAAGATTAGAAGCATTTTTGATATTTTCTATGCTTGTGCCCAGTGAAAAGTAGAGAAAATAAAGGAAAGATAAACATGCTAAGAAAAAGATTCTAGTATCAAAAATAAAACATTCAAATATTATGTTTTCATTGATCTTTCAGACTTTCCCCAAAAAGTAAGAACTTCATCACAGACTTTCTGTAAAATATATTCATTATGTGTTAATACCATGGAGACATTTTTCATTTTGTCGCATATTACTGGAATCTTTAAATCTTGCCTTCTAAACTTTCCAAGCTGTAGTGTCTCAAATCCTAAAGAAAAATGATCCCTACCAATCCTGTAATAAAAGCCAGAAATATTTAGGAAAAAAAAAGAAGAAGAAGAAAAGAAAAGTGTAAAATTAATTTTATAGAGAAAACCGATGCATATTTTGAGACAATTACATGGAAAAACTTACTATGAAAAAATTAAAAAGAAGACATTTTTAATTAATTACATAGCTAATTTCGCTTTTAGTAAGAACTGTTTCGTAAACTATGTTTTATAGCATTATACCTTGTTTATTTCACAGATTCAGAATATTGTGTAATGGAACTTTGTAACATATTTTATTCTAATGTTATTTTTTAAATATAATTTCAATATTTTACCATTATTTTAATGAAATTTATTAACATTACAATGTATTAAAAAAATCGTCGAAAAATTCCCAGATCTCAGGATTAAAAATTTTCTATAAGAACTGATCTTAAAATCGCCAAAATGTTGATAAGTCGCCAAATTTAAAACGTTAAATAAAAAAGTTCACATCACCAAAAGAGAAAAGTTGTTTAAGAGCTCTTCATTAGAAAAAATGAATTTCGGAATGCCTATGTTTCACTTCTTGCTTAAAACCTCGAGTATTCTACTATTTATATTAGAACAAGTTACAATACATGAACCTATTCACCCATCCAAAAGATAATCATATATGTCGGTGAATCACCAAAATATTCCTCCAAAATGCTAATTCACACTCAAAATGGCAGTCCTAAAAACAGACAGGAATATCAGATTATTAAAATTAAGGACCTTCTGCCGATTTGGGCCGAAATTAAGGACTTTTAAGGACCAAAAATCGATTCCAAAAAACCTAAGGACTTTTAAGGACTCTTAAGGACCGTACGAACCCTGTGTTCTAAACAAAAGTGTTGAAAAATTCACAGATCTCCGAATTAAAAATTTTGTATAGAAATTTATCTTAAAATCGCCAAAATGTTGATAAGTAGCCAAATTTAGAACCGTTTAATAAAAGAATTCACATCCCCAAAAAGGAAAAGTTGTTTAAGAACTCTTCATTAGAAAAAGAAACAATTTCGAAATGCCTATGTTTCATTTCTCGCCTAGAAACTCGAGTATCGCACCGTTTATATTAGAAATAGGAACAAATTCAAACAATAACACCATGTTTGTCAGTGAATCACCAAAAATATTCCTCGAAAATGCTAATTTGCACTTGAAATGACGATCCTAAAAATGGACCGAAATTTTAGATGATGAAAATTAAGGACCTTCTGCTGATTTTGGGCGAAATTAAGGACTTTTAAGTACCAAAAATCGATTTTAAAACACCTAAGGACTTTTAAGGACTCTTAAGGACCGTACGAACCCTGTACAACACAAGAATAATACATACATTTATGCATTACATGGCGATAATATTTTATGGTAACAATTTAAAGAGTGATATACCATTTATAGTGATTCGATGCAAAATGCCAAAATGAAATTAATAGCCCTTCTGGGCTAATGCCCTTTGGGCTAAAAATTCCCATTAGACTTTGGATTTTTATATTTTACTATGTGAACATTTTTAATTACTTAATGCTTGTAAATTTTTACTTAGCGTATCACTTTTATATGCTTTTTATAGTTCAATTTTTTAATGTGATTTTGCAGTATATGACAAAGATAAGGAATTCTTAGCATAAATATGATAAAAGAAATATAAAAATCATATGATCCCAAGCAAAACACTTTTGACACTTAGTACATTGTTCCTATACATGCATTAACTATGAGTAACTGCTGAAACTACTTTGTATTATTCTAGAAATTTATTAAAATGACTAAAATAATTGTATTTAATCATTTTATTTAAACAGGATAAAGAAGCAATTTAATATGAGATAATTATTGCACATTCTCATAAACTTTCCTAAACATATACTACTACTTTTTTTACATGCTGATACAAATACAGTGAAACCCCAGTTTACAAATTTAATTAGTTCCTGAAAGCTGTTTGTTGCTGAAATGTTCGTAAAGTCAAACAGCTTTTTTCAAGAGAATTTATATAAAATTCATAGCTTCGTTTCTAAACTATAGGTAATTTTCTAACAATTGATAGAAATCATTAGTTTTAATAAAACACAAAATAAACATAAAATCAAATAAATAAAACAGATGAAAACTAACCTGTACAAAAAAGAAAAGATGGCATTAAATGAAACGTGGTAAAACAGTTAAAAGAAAGAAATGCTACTCATTGGACAAGATAGATAGGATAGGAATTCATCAATAACAGTCTTTCTGGGATTTCTTTATCTCTTAAAACTACTTGAATCCACTTGAGACTCACTGGACCTATCTTATTAAAAATGTGCCCAATGCGATTTTCTTTTGTCAAAGAGGTTAGAATAGAAGAAGGGACAGTTCAACTCAGAAAGTGAGTCTTTGGCAGCCGTATTTATCTCACATCTGCGATTTGTCATAGTAATTTTTTTTTAATTTTTTACTTTTGAAATAAGGGATCTTGTATTGCTTACAGATGGACACTGTGCAAAAAAAGGGGGGTACAGTTCTATATCTCTTGTTCTACTGGGCCGATTGATGAAATTCAAAATGCATTTTTCATGTCTCTAAAGCACGACTTAGGATATATATTAGATTTACATATAACATTGTTCTAACACATGTATTTTGACACAAAATTGGACTTTTACTGAAATCTGACTTTTACTTTTTACTGAAATGACATGCCAATTTTTTTTCATATTTCGATTTTACAAAATATGGAAAATTTACTTTAATGCATTCAAATTATGCCTAAATATTAAATTTTGTAAAATTTGGCACAAAATTTATGGAGAAATACAAAAATTTATCTTGGTGGATTTTTTTTTCGGCTTGTGCCAAGAATAATTCACTTGGTGAACTTCTTAATTTATAGCAACCTATTCTCCTTTCCTTTTTTTCATTGTAGAAGAGCTGGAAAAAAAGCCATCCCTCATACTTTCAAATAATTTTAACAAAGTGCATAAACCACATTTCGCATTATAACATATATGCCAAATTTCAAAACATGTCAGTTCATGTATATCTTAGAAAATTTTGAACAAAAAACTCTAATTTTTTGCAGGTGTGCCTAGAAATACATCAACTTTAAGATGATGTTAAAAATTTTATAACTCAAAATTTCTTTCGAAAAATTTATAAAAATTATTTAAAAATACAAATTTTAAAATTAAATCATAAAAACTGGGTGAATATTACTCGAAATTTGAAAAGAAGAATCAAGAAAGTTTAATAAAAAAATAGATATTAACAAATATATACCAAATTCAATTAACATTAAGGAGCTAAAATTTTGAGAGCTAATTTTTTAAAACTACTCGCATACTTGCCAACCTACAACGTTCAAAAATTGGGAGAATTTTTTTAGAAATTGGGAGATTTATTTTCAATGATAAAAAGATTTTTAAATGATAAATGTATATTTTTTAATAACGAACTAACTTTATATGATTACTAATTAATATCTGAAAGTTCAGTTACTAATTCTTAAATGCAGACAGTAGATTCTGCATTAATAACTTTTTGGTCCAGTGTTTCCAAAGAAAAAATTAACTTTTTGTTTTCTTCAATAGAACTTGTATTTTCTTTGTTTTTGTGTACAAACATGTTTGAGAACATCGGCCCTTCCACCATGCGAAATCGAAAAATCGCAATGACCAACGATCCAAATCGCAAATGCATTATGTTTCCTTGAGGAAATGGTAGAAAGTCATCTGTGTACGATTTTTGAAAAGCAACTGAATATTTTACCTTTTGTCGTAGACATAACTAATTCGAAATATTGTAATTTCTTAAAGTATTTCCCGAAAGCATGTACATTCACGCAGGTTAGCGACAAGATGAACGATATAATAACCTTGATCTTGTTTTGTGCTCATTGGCTAATATGTGCCATATGGTACGCAGTGGCACTCGATGCTCACTGGAGAAATGGAACATGACGTTTTCGGACACGTGCTCTCACTCACAAAGCATGAAATGATTTCTCACTGATGAAACTACTTTGGTTTTCTATGCAGTCTACAGAAAACCAGGTGCCTTCAGAAATCCCAAATTGCTTTTTTGGGGATGCAAATAATGAAGTATTAAGCCAAGCTACGTGAAAATTGTGAGAAATTTTAAGAATAAGAGAAAGTCGGGAGAAATATATTGTGAATTGGGTTGGCGGGAGAACGGTCGGAAATCTGGAGTCTCCTGCCTAAATCAGGAGAGTTGGCAACTCTGTACTCGTGAGATTTTTACAAAACTTGGCAGTTTGACATAATTTGAGTCATAGAATTGAAATATAGAAATAAAATAAGTATGTCATTTCAGAAAAGGTCTGATTTTGTGAAAATACCTATATTAGAACAATGCTATATATAAATCTAATGCATATCCTAAGTCGTGCTTTTAAGACATGAAAAACGCAAGTTGAATTTCACGTGAATCAGATCAGTAGAACTGGAAATTCAGAACTATCTCCCCCCCCCACAGTGTACAAATAGAGCATCTAAAAGGATTCCTAATATTACTTTTCACATGTTATGTATTAACTTTTTCATGTTATTCGGTAAACTGTTGAAAAATATCACTGTATCATGTGTTTTCTATTCTAGATGTAAAGAAAAAGGACTTAATCAAATTATATTAAATAAATCTTTGTTTTCCTGTTTATAACTGATATCACTGTTCCTTAACACGCAGCAATATATGCTATGATTTAAAGTATGTTATTTGAACACTTTAAAGAATTTGTTTGATAATCTTCATGAAAAGTAAGAAACTGATTTTTACTATTTTTTAGAATTGTAAAAGTGTTAAATAAAATTTTTTTTCTTTATATGTATTATTAGAGATTTTTTAAGTATTGTGAACTGTTGCAAATATGATTTGTTCATTTCTTCAAGACAAACTGTTCTACAGTCATAAATTGTTTGTATAAATGTGCTTATAAATTTCTATTCAATATAGCAATAGAAGTAAGTCAACTATTTACCAAAATTGAATATTTGGAAAGATATATCCAAAAATTAATGTATTTTCTTAAACTAGGCTGGAATTCAAGCAAGTTAATTTCTTTAATTGAGATTCATAAATATGAGACATGTGTAAAATAAGGTCATTGAGTTTTGATAAATGTATTTTTTTTTTTTAGTATTTATGACTTACTGATGTTATATGACTTATATAAAACTATATGAATACTAAAAAATATGTGAATTTCCATTTTAGTATATTATGTCTTAACTATAAAGCATACTTAAATAAAATAACTTTCCTATTCCTGAAACATTTTTTTTCCCTTTAAAACAAAAATTTAAAAACAGCACAGAACTGCCATGTAAACTCGATATATTTTTACTTGAAAATACATGCATGGAACATTCCAGATACACTTCATTGCCGTACAGCAATGTTTTGATCTCATAAACATGGCCACTGTTTTTTAAGCACATTCTAAAATAAAAGCAGATTTCTTTATTAAACAGATTTCACTTTAAGATGGTAGAGGAAACTGTGAACCCTACCTCCTTCTATTCTAACCTCCCTGATTTTTGTATGTGTTTTTAAAATATTTCTAAAGTGAGAGAGGGCACTGTTATTGAAAATGCTCATGCTGTTGCTTGCTAATGTTTTAACATGATAATATCATTCAATGAAAGTTTGTACTTCACCTTATTTTGCACAAATTTTGCAGATCAAGGAATTAGATTCATGTTTCTGTACTTCCTCTAAAGACATTCCTTCACAATCGTGTTTTGCTGCTGCTTCTAATGCTATAACAGTTCTTTCACACTAAGCTCATTTTTTCCCTCTTATAACACCTTCATGTCTTTATTGCTAATTTCCAAGTCCACAGTTTTACCTAGAGACAAAATATTACAGATAACTGAAATTTTGCTTTGAAGTCTATGCTTACAATGTAATCTGCCCAGAATTTTCTCCAAGCTGAATTGATGATCTTATAAGTCACTTGCTGCCATGCTTTATCAATCAAAAGTTAAGCAATGGACAATATTAAAAAAATATTTCCAAAAATCTTTGAATGAATGATAATTCTGTGTCAGAAGTTAATTGGAGATATGGCTGAAAATCATTTGCAGTGGCTTGCATGTGTATTATTCTGGACAGAGCTTGTCACCTGAAATATTTTCTTTTATTCAGAAAAATCATTCACGAACCAATTTGTTCATGATAGAAGCATTTGTGTTCCGAGGTTCCACAGTACAGATAGACAAAATGACTTCATTGTAAGCATTTAATTTTCGTTACAAGGTTCTAAAACCAAAAAACGATGGGCAATACTAATATTAAAGTCATATAATATATCTGGTTGTAATGAAAGTTTTCTGCCAAAAAAAGTTCTTGATAAAGTTAGGAAAAAGGCATGAAAGCAGTACCTTCAGTGCAGGTAATAATCACCACCCAAATCTATGATTTTTGCCAATGTTTTGTTTTTTTCAAAGCCTTCAGCACAGAAACTTGGTGGCCAAAAACAGATCAACCTCATTTCGGATGTCCTGTGCAGGATGGAAGACTGCACCAGTAAGATGTAGCTGCAGGTGTGATAAAAAGGTAGTAGTCCGAAGGAGTGATGTCAGAGCTATATCGTAAGTGAGGTAAAAGATCCTATTCGAGTCCCTACAGAGTTCAGCCAGTGAATGCAGACACATGTAGTCTTGCATTATCTTGATTGAACATTACTTTTTTGCACTGGAACTCAGTTCAACATTTTTCCTTGATAGCAGCATTAACATGGACTAGAATTTTGCTGTACATCTTTCCTGTCAAGAGTTTTACTTTCTCCATATACTCATTGTGGATAATACCACGGCAATCCCACCAGATAACAAAGCATGATCTTTTTCGTTAGTCAAACTGCACTTTCCAATGCTGCCAATGGGCTCACCAGGTGCAGACCAACCCCCTTTTTGGCCTGTGTTGTTAAAGTAAATCTACTTTTCATTACACGTGATGATCCGGTCAAGAATTTTATTCTTGTGTTGATATTCGAACAGGTTAGTGCAGGCCCACACACTTCTGTCCTTATCTGCTTGAGTCAGCTCATGCAGCAGCCAGCGATTGAACTTGTACGTCAAGTTTTTGCACTACATAGCATGACTAATTGACATAGCACTAACGTCTAACTCCTTAGCAAGCTCTCGAGTGGTCGCATACTGATCTTCTACCACAAGTTCTCGCAGGCAGGCCTCATCACAGTCCTTGTTTTTGAACTTTTGGTACCAAACCTTCACAGTGTCATATGATACAACAATAGAACATAAAGTTGTACACATGATTTGTTGACATTCTCTAGCTGACCTTTTGCAACTGAACTGGAAATAAACAATGCTTTTAATCTTTTAGCATGATAGTTCCATTTTAGACACTTTGTACTTAATGGTAATGATATTTTTTTATGAATTTCACAATGCCGTGTTCTAAAGGAAGTGTCTTTCTTTCAAATGCCAAAAATTGTTTGGAAAAATATAATTAAATATGCCAATGCAAACTGTCTCCACAGATGATACTTGCAGTGGCAGGAAACTTTCGTTAAAACCCAATATGACTGAACTCTCCAGACTTTCTTTAAGGTTAGTGTCATAAATTTATACATCTAAAAACCAAGTCTATGACTTGTAGCTAAAATATATCCCTAGTGAATGTTTACAAAATCATGCATAAAGGTAACTTTTTCAGCATAAATGTCTCTCAATGGCAAAAATATTACTAATGAACCTTCATCTATATTTTCAATGAAATAATGCCATCAATAAAAGCCTTATTATACAGTATTAATATACAAATTAATCATTAAATCATTGTAAACACGTTGATGCTCATGTTTTTCTGATTTGATGTGAGAAGCAGCATTTATGATTTACTTTGTCACTTCTTCGTTGGCTCAACAGTGCAGGGCTACCCTTTTCCAGAAGTCTTCTCCAAGCATTTTTGCTTTTGTCAACTATTTTCCAGTTTTTGACCTTTAGAATGTTTAGATCATTTTCAATCCAATCAATCTATCTAACCAGGTATTTACCCTGAGGTCTGGTTCTTTGCCAGAAAGATTTTCTTACAACATCAATCTTCATGCATTCTGACCAGATGACAGCCCATTTTAGTCTCTGTAGTTTGAAGAATTTTATTACATCAGGTTGTCTATGGATCTTCTATAGTTCTCAATTAGATCTTCTCCATAATCCATTCACATGGACTCTACCAAACCTCATTACTTAATTCTACCAAACCTTATTACTCATTACCTCATTACTCATTAAGAATATTAAATGTTCAAATAATTCCAAGCAAGGAAGATTTATCAAATTACTGATTTTTATGCAGGACATAAGTAACAGTCTATAAAGTGAGTATTACATAAATGTGAAAATTTGGGTAAAACAATGTGGCTTTAATTACCTAAAGGCTTGTCATGAGGCTGTAGTACTTCACTTGAGAACAATTTATCATTGATATCAATGACTGCAGTAGTACAAAGTACACAATATACCAACACCTAAATGAAATTTTATGTAGCATATGGATCACCTACAATTCTAAAAAATTCTGTTTAAAGCTTAGGAAATCCTATGTACTGAGTATTTCATTTTAGAATGTGCTAAATGTACTTAAGATTCTATTAAACTCATATATATTCATGCTGACAATGTGACATATTTGAACAACAAAAATATACCTCATTTGTGAATAATTTTCTGAGCAATTTGCTATAGAAAACTATACAGCAAATGTGATATGCAGTTTGCTCAAAAGATACCACAATTTATTTGACATGGAAGATAACAAGATACATCATTAATTAAAACATGTATTGAATATAGTCACTTTTTTAAAATTTCATCAAGCCTTGTTATTGTCAAGTATTATCTTTCTTCTATGGATAATATTTAAATATAAATAGAAAATAAATGGAATGAAATTTCACAAACAGTCCCCTAGAATCTTCACAGTTCAATGCCATGTCATTAGGATGATATTATTACAGCTCATGTTATACTTGATTCTAAACATTGTCTTCTTCTAGCCTGTGATTTTAGCACACCTCAAAAATCATGCACAATGTATTTACATGATTTGTTCATTTATTTTCCAATGTACTTACATATATTTTACATGACTTATTCAGTCAAATAATTTTCTTTCATTAAACCAAATCATGTCAATAATAGAGTAAACGGCAATAAAATGTCTCGTAAATTTTATTTTGTTGCCATACACTTTTATTTTATGCTGCAGTATTTTGGAAATAGCAGTTTATAATTCTTTCTAATTTAAATGTTACTAGTGTCACACATTTTAATAGACAGTAATACAATATTTTAAAAATACATTACCACAATTTGTATAACCAACAACAGCAACAACAGGTAAAGAATTTCTTCTATCACTCCTCCGTAAAAGGTCACGTTGATTTTTCACTTTTTCAAGTGCTTTCTTCAATTTTATTTCTCTTTCCTATAAAATAATTGTTTAGAAAATTAAATTTAAAAACTTAAACTATTTTAATACAAAACTGAAGTACTAAAAAAATTTATACTTGACTCAATGGGAAAATGTTAAGTTAATATAATAACAGCTAGAGGTACTATATATCACCAATACTTTAAACAATTAGAAAGCTCTTAAAATACTTACATATTATTTACAAAAATATGACATAAACTATATAATTTTCTAAGTTATTTTAACTATTCAAAATATATGCATTAAATAAACATTTTACCATTTTAAACAGTTTTTCAAAAATTAATACATTTTATTACCAGGAAAGAAGAATATTATTAAACAAACATGTAATAGTCGTCTACGCATCTCCATGTATGTTTCTCCATCACCACCCACGTGTTCAATGCCACTGAAATAACTAGTATTTCTAGTAAAAGAGTAACCAGAAAGCTTTACTCTAAAAAATAAATGAATACAATCATTCTTAATACCAAACAAAATCTCTATTCCAAGATAATATTTTTAATTTTTCTGAATTTAGTTACTTTACCGTAGGTAAGGAATTTCAGCTAAAGCAAGCTGTAATTTAGCTTCCCTCGTATGGGCATGATCATGGAATATTTGAAGAATGATTTGATACCTGAAATGCAAATTACAATACATTTATGAAATAAGTACTTAAATTAGAAACACACACAATGGTTTAAAAATAGTTCTGTAGGTAATATATTACTACATATTTATTAAATTAAGATACAAAAAGTTACATACTGTATACAACAATCAGTAATCATGTGCAATCTACAACTTTTAATTAGTTACTACTTAAAATGCTGCTTTTAAATCTGAATGTGAGTAAGATAACATGAAAAAGGAATGATTAAAACAACAACCCAATTTGTGCTATCATTTAAAAAGTAACTAACTAACTGAAAGTAGTAGATCATATTACATGATTATGCAACAATCTACAATAACGCATATATAGTGTATTCCTAAAAGTCCTAATACTGCATTAATTTTCACAACTGTCAGTCATAAACACATACTCTCGGTCACAAAATTACAATGTTTACATAGGGGTTTAAAAAAGGCAAATATTCATGACATGGCATTTTTCAATTTAGGGGGGGAAAAAACAACTTTGTAGAATTACAAAACCTAATTTTTGTATAAGACTTTCTGGATCCTACACTTATATTTAGGAAATGTTTATACAGTAAAATATCAGATCATGAATGCCTCTCATTATTGAAAATTTGGTTTGCAAATAAATTATCTGAACAAAAAACATATAGTGTCTTGAATTATGAACACTTAAGTCAGCTACAAATGATTTTTAAGACAACTTGCAGAAATATTTTAATATTTTCTGTTGCTTAACTCTCATTAACAAAGCCCAGTAGCAAGTGCCTTACAAGACCATGAATAACAAGACGAGATAACTTAAAGTAACTGTCAATTTAAAATTTATACAAGCTAGTAGTCAAAGACTACACAATTCAATTTAACACAAAGTTGGCTCACAAATCTAACCAGCGTTAAGTATTCAAATATCCGGCAGCTATAATGCAAAGCCGAGTAATTCAGGCTATCAGAGCTGGAAAAAAATGTAACATGCCTGCACACTGCCAGAAACATGCTCTGTCTTACAATCTAACAACCTCAATTTAAATACTCGATCTATTTTGAGCTCTGGTGAGGTAATGGCAAAAGAAGTGACAGTAAAGATCTAAATCATAAAATAACTAGTTAAGCAAAATAATAATAACCTTACAAAGTATTAATCAATATATACATATATGTACAGAGGGTGTTCATAATTAAACTTGAACAATTAAGCAGTCTCTACCAAATATACCAAATACTATACACCGGAATTGCATGAAAATTGGGTAATGGCAGAATGAAACGATGGGAATTTTATAGAGGAAAAAAAAAAGAGTTTCAAAAACCTCCCCTAGGTGGCGTATTATAGCGTTATTGAGAACATGTAAATAATCCACAAAAGTTTACAAAACATGCTCGATATGATGTCCACTATTGTCTGCTACCATCTGGAAGCGTAAAATTGCATGTTCGACTGTTGAAAGCAGCATGAACTGGGGAATGTTACACACATGGAGTTGTATGCTTTCTTTAAGGTCAGATAGAGATGTGATGGGATCATAGTAGACCATGGCCTTGAGGTATCCCCACAGCCAAAAGTCACAAGGATTCAAGTCGGGAGGATCTAGGAGACCAAGCTATAGGAAATTGCCAGCTGATGATTCTGTCATCACCAAAATGGTGGCAGAGCACTAGTTTCACACAATGGGCGATGTGTGGAGGAGCCCCTATCCTGCATAAATACTGTGGTTGTATCACAATGCCTTGCTTGAAGAGCCAGAATAACGGATTGCTCTAATAATGAAGCGTATCATTGACTAATAACGGTGCATGCCACAGGCCCTGCGGCGCTGTGCTCTTTGAAAAAAAAAAACGGACCCACAGTGAAGGTTGCAGTAAAGCCACACCAAACCGTTATATGCGAAGAGTGTAATGAAATTTGCAGGATAAAATTCCCATCATTTCGCCAATTTTCATGCAATTCTGCTGCATAGTTTTTGCTACAGACTGCTCGTAAATTTCAAGCTTAATTATGGATACCCTGTATATATTTTCTAAAAGGATCATTACTGAATCTTATGGAATTAGAATTTATGTTCTAGATCAATGTTTCTTAAACTATGTTTCACGAGACCCTGGGGTTCCATGGAAATTAGTCTTCCATGAAAGTTATGTGCTTTTTTTCCCATAATGTTCAAGACAGTAACTTAAAAAAAAAAAAGAAAAAAAAAAAAAAAAAAAAAAAAAAAAATTTAAAATC